>BPLR01000042.1:0-39705 GCA_021605095.1 Caerostris extrusa | reverse complement strand
TTCTGAAAAGAGATTTAACAATCCACTATTGTGGATTAAAAAAAACATACTGTTTATTATAGTTTACTTATAGTTCCACTTTACATTGTATTTTTAAATTTCAGTTGTTTCTTGTGAGTTGGTGGGCTAGTGTGAAAAGAGTTTGGAAATTCTTCCTTTTTAAACTTTTTTTTTTTTAATTTAATTTTAAGTATTAAACATGGGTATTGTTTCCGGAAGCTTGTTTTTGTGTGTCCTTGACCACTTTCAATTTTTGCTTACTTTTCCTCCTCGAGCTTTAAAAAATTTTTTTCATTAACTATTATTTTTTTAAATTTATTTTTACGAGCTTTTTATGCATAGCATTTATTTAAAATAATAATTGAGTAATTATTAAATAATTTAGTAAAAAAATAATTCAGAAGAAAAAATGTACAATTGTTTTAAAAGATCGTCTGGTGAAAGCACGATTTTATCTGAAAGTGAGATTTTTATCTCAAATGAGATTTTCAAAAAAAGAAAATCGTTTGGAATTAAAAGTGTTTTTATTTTTAAAATTGCTGTTTTATGTGTTTGTTCTGACATTAGAATTCTAAATTACAGTTTTTAAAGTGTTGTAAAAACTAACAATCCCTTTATGCACATGGTAATTATTTATATATTTTTTCAAGATGGTTTATTACATTTACATGTTGTTTATTAAATTGTCTATTAATGGTCTGCCTGACAACTTTCAATTTTGTTTATATTTATGAACTTTTTTAAAATATCTGGCATAGCTTTTTTTAAAATATCATTCCAAGAGATTTTAAAGAATTTATTTCACAAGCTTTTTATACGAAGTATTTATTAAAATAATTGAGTAATTATTAAATAAATTTTAAATAAATAAATTAATTTAGATGAAAAAATAATGCAGAATTGTTCTAAAAGATTGCCTAATTGTAAAGTAAAAGATAATTTTATTTCGAAATAAAAGGGAATTTTCAAGAAAAAAAAATCGTTCGGAATTCTGTAGTTTTTTATTTTTTTTTAAGATTGCTGTCATGCCTTTTAAATGCACTATACAATCTCTTTTAATCCCCTGTAATGCACTATATAATCCCTTTTTGCACTTTAATTATTTATATATTTTTTCCCAGATGGCTTTATTACATTTATATGTTGTTTATTAAATTGTTTATTAATGGTGAATTGATTGTTTATTATTGGTCCACTTTCAATTTTGTTTACATTTCTTCACGAACTTTTTTTTAATTTATTTCACGAGCTTTTTTTAATATAGTATTTATTTAAATAACAATCGAGTATTTATTAAAAATTTAGTAAAAAAATTAATTCAGAACAGAAAATAATGTAAAATTGTCTTAAAAGATCGTCTGATGAAAGCAAAGGGAATTTTACCAAAGTGAAAACGAGATTTTTCAAGAAAAAACATCGTTTGGAATTCAATAGTTTTTTTAATTATTCGTTTTTGTCTATTATATGTTATTCGAATATTCTTTATTCGTTTTCGAGTTATTTTTGTTATTCGCATAGTTCTTACATTAAATTCTGGATTTTATGGGTAACTTATATATTGCCCCATTCGATTACAATTTCTTACCACTTGACTATTTTCTGACAACCTTTCCCAGTAAAAAGAAAACATCGCCTCTCGAAATCTGCCAGTATGCCTTGGTCCAATGGGGTTGTCTGGTCAATGAAGAAAGTAGAATTTAATTATGTGGAAAAGGACATACTATGTATAATTTGTCTTTATTCTTGTATTTTTTTTTTTTTTAGTTTATAAAGTCGACATTAAAACATAAAACACATTCTATTCCACGTTTGTTTTAGGTACCAAGTAGGAAAGCAATAATTTTTTTTATTTAATATTCTTTTTCTCATTGTTAGAAATATTTCTTAGCGTTAAAATTTTTTAAAAATTACGTAATCAAAATTACATGTTAAAAATTACATTCATCATAAAAATTAATCGAATCATTTAATTTTATATGAATAATATAAATGCATGCCCTTTTCACACAATTTCTTTTAGAATCATTAAAAGTTTGCAAATAAAAAAAATTGAGATTGCTGCAGTCAATAACATCCAAACACCTCTTGCCAAGAATATTAATGAAAAAAAAATCGCGTTAAGTAAAAAATTGAATTACCAGATCAAACACATTGCTGCCGAAGTTCAAAAAGTTGAGGGTCATAGATTATAAAACCGATTTTTGATATAAGACATCCATTTCACTTCAGGCATAAGGGAATAGGAAAAAAAAAAAAATTGTGATGGGGGTAGAGATTAAATTTCTACCACGCAATCTGTGGGTGGTGCAGGCCTCATAAAAATCGTCTGACAGGCATGATCGAGCTGTCCCTCATATTTGTTCTGGAGGGATTCTTTCGGAGGAGGAAGAATCGTGAGGATTATTAATGGGAAGTATTAGACGTGCAAAGCGAGTTTTAGGAAACATTGTTCGTGTAATGAATATCTTGTCATGCATTGTTAGCGGACATGGGTTTTATTTGAATTACTCATCAAGAATTTCAGTTTGGTGACGTACACTTGGATTTCTGTGTAAATTATCAGACTAAAGTTCCTCCATTTTTGACATTTTATGACTGTTCAGCATTATTAATTATATTACAATTTTATGTGATGCTCTTCTTAATTCGCAAAAAAAAAAAAAAAAATCGTTTTAACCTTTTTTTTTTATTATTATGCCTTATAATTGAACAAAATGATTGGATTTAAATTGTTTTGCAATCAATATGTAGGATTATGAGCATTCGGATTAAATAGATTCTTATACAAAACATTTATTTTAAATAATTATAAAAATTATTGAATTATTTTTAATGGCTGTACAGTTGTAAAAGGAGGTTTAACAAAGTAGTTTATGTTGATTAGTGATTGGATTTAAAGTTTGTTTTGCAATATGTAGAAATATGAATAGTGGAGAAATATGACCGAGTGGTTAGCGTTCTGGCACTCGGTACCACAGGTTTCGGGTTCAAATCCCTGCGCTGCCATGGATGTTTGTAGTGGTTCGGAGTCCACTTTAAACCGTAGGTCCCTGTCTGATAGGATTGTAGAACATTGTGGGGGGTAGTGCACTTGTTTATGGCGCAAAGATTAACTGTCTCTGTATTGCCAGCTGCATTAGAACAACATGAATATTCGATTAAATAGGACGAAATATTTATTTTAAATAATTACAAAATTATTGAATTATATTTAATGGTTATATAAACCTCTAATAATAAATTTTATGAACAATCATTCTTTTTATAGAGTATCAATCGTATCATAAAATATGTTATATTTTTAAGACATGCTAATATTTATTAAGAATAAATTTTCAGTGGTTTAAATAAAGAACTGAAATTAAAAATTGCTTGGAAATATTCATTTTAAGAAATTTTACTTTCAGTTCCTTTTCAAATTCTTATAAAATATTTTACCTTTCCATTGTAACAAAAAAACTTTTTATGTATTAACCTCTTTTTGTATTACGGGTACGTTAATTTGTTAAATGCTTTATAATTGAGCATTGATTGGATTTAAAATTATTTTGCAATATGTTGCAATACGCACAGCATGGTATTATTTCTGTCTTAATTGAAAGCCATAAACCATTCATTACTTATTTTCAAACTAGATGGCTATGCTTTAAAAACTGTCCCATTTAAAAAATTTAATAAATTGGGCTTTGCGAAAATTTAATGGATATTTACACAATACTTTACAGTTTTTCGACTAACAGTCAACGCGTAGGTTGAATAAATACAAACAAATAAACTTTCCCAATAAATCAAAATGTAGTTGCAGTTCGAAAAGTGCACAGACAACACCAGGCACAGAACACACACACACGTCTTAGTCAATCAACTTAGCATATTGTCATTCAAGCCCAACAGCGCGGAAGCTATCTAAATGACATACAAATGGATTGACACGATTGGTCTCCACCAAGGCGAGGCAAGGACATTGGGCAGCCACCATGCATCTTTCAGAACAGCTTTTGGAGCGGCAAAACAAATTACGTTTGCAAAACTGGTGTAAAAAAGGCGTCGTGCATTGAATAACGATTAAGAGAGACGCTAAACTAAGGGAGGAAATGGCACGGCAAAAACAATTAAGTGCTCATTAAAACAGACAGTAAAGAAAGAGCTGATTTTGAAGTGATAAAGAGACTGTAGATTAAAGAGGCGTGAAATTTAGCGATGGCTTTTTTTTTTTTAGTATGTTGTATTTGTTTTTAATTTTATTGTTCCTGAATTGATGTTATATCCATATGTTGTTTACAAAGCAAAATGTATAAATACGAATTTTATAAAGTGTTGTTTTTAATGAGAAGTTTATTTTTTACTGATAAATTAGTAAATGAGTATTTAATTTTTTTTATCAAACAAATTCTATTTATATATTTAAATAACACTAAATCCGTGAAATTTGGAGCTCGATGCCACAGGTTTCGGGTTTGAGTCCTGGTTTTGCCATGGATGCTTGTAGTGGTTCGAATTCACTTTAAACCGTAGGTCCCGATCTAATATGACTATGGGCGTAGGACTAATAATCCTACCTCGAAAAAGAAAATGTACCCGGCATCGAAATCTGCCAATAGGCAGACAGCCTTGGCCTAGCATGGGGTTGTTGCAGCAATGAAGAAGAAATCCTTGAAATTGTTGTTGTTGTGACTAATCCTCAGTGCCGACAGCGCGGAACAGACACCTCCTGAGTAGTCTACTTATGGAAACAGGACAGCTTGTGTTGTGATGGAGCAACAGTAGGTAGAAGTCTGACTTGGCTCCGAATCGCTGAAGAAGGAGAGCAGTGCCTTTCAGCAGAGCTTTTAGGGTGCCAACCCCGCATTTTCGTATCGTATGGGAGAAAAACCAGAAAACTCCCACTAGGTAGTTTGACTAACGAGGCAAGATGCTGAAAATCCCAAACGTCCCCAGAAACTCCTCGTTTCTGAAACAGTGTGTACAACAATGCCACCAGTGGATTGAACCTCACACCTAATGCTCACCCTGGCCAACCTCATGGTGGGCCAAGATGTTTTTCCTTCTCTCTGGGTAGGGTGTCAGCCCTACGCCCAACAGTCATATTAGACCGATGCCTACGGTTTAAAGTGGATTCCGAACAGCTACAAATATACTTTGACTGTCCGGAAATCGAACCCAAAACCTGTGGCAACGACAGCAGTAGCGCTAATCACTCAGCCATCACGCCTCACGGACTTTTTTTATTTAATTTAATTATGTATATGTATCTGATAAACCACCATTTTCTGCATGAGTTTGTGACTCTTTTGTGAACATTAATCTCCTGTTTCATATTTTACATATATTCCATTCTCGTAACTATTTATCAGAAATTCTTTTCGAATTACGAATGTTTGTTTACAAACTGTCCTAAATTAGTGTCCTCATCGAAATTGACCAAAAACAAGTATTTTCATGGCTATCTCTAAAAAAAAGCAATAACTTCAGCCTAATTGTCTGTAAAAAAGCAATAGCTTTGGCCCAAATGTCTATAAAAAAAACAATAACTTCTGATTTCAAAATATCATGCATTCATTTACAAAAACACACATGCATCGTACAGACAAACATCATTCAAAGCATTTATAAAGTCCTATACAATACCAGCCATCATCTAAAATTTCAAATCGCTTACTCCTTGTTAAGAGTTATCATTAACTATTTCAAATCACCTTGCATATATTAATATTATCCATTCTCTTATCAAACAACTTCGGCATCCTTCACATTCCTCATCGCAATTGTCCATTTTCATGACCCAATTTTCTCCTCAGTCATTTTATTCTTACGTTAACAATTATTTTTTACTTTTTTGTTTGATTAACTCTAAAGGCGTGATTTTTTAGTTTTTTTAAACTATTAATTTATTTTTTACTTTTTAGTTTGATTACTCTAAAAGGGTATTTTTAGTGCTTTTAAACTATAATATTTAAATGAGGTACGGAGGACTGGAACTATAATTCTTACAATAATGTAATTCTAAGTAAAACAAAGGCTAAATGCGAATATGTCGTGCCAGCCAGGATTCGAACAGGGAATCTCCTGATCCGTAGTCAGGCGCGTTATCCGTTGTGCCACTATCCCACGTAGGTTTGAATGTCTTAGGTACTTTCATTCTACATGGGTTAAATTGCTCTTCATAAGTTAAAATAAAATCTCTAATCCTGGCAATCCTAATCATGATGAGATAATAAACTTATCAAACTATTTTAGTGTCGTCGGTCCTTGATAAGTCTACAACGTTTAAATTAAATCGGATCGCTTAAAGTAGGGCAAAATCGAGCCCAAAGAGTCAGTTACAAACAAACAAACAAACATACAGGTGAAACTAATATAAAAGCGTATTAAAAAGAATCAACTGTTTTCTTTCTGAAAGATGCCTGTAAATGTTTCTTTGCAGCTTAAATAGTGTATATGAGGAGAAACAGATCTCCAGGGGAAAAAAGTCAGTTACATACATACAAACATACAGGTGAAACTAATAAAAGCGTATTAAAAAGTAATAACTGATTTCAAAATATCATACAATCATTTACATACAAACATCATTCAAAATATTTATAAAGTCCACCAACAATCATATATCAATACATAGTTATATACCAACAATCATATGTTTAGACTATATAGAATTTCAAATCTCTTACTCCTTGTTAAGAGTCATCATTAACTATTTCAAATCACCTTGCATATATTAACATTGTCCTTTCGCATATCAAACAACTTCGACACCACACACATTGTCCAACAGAGACTGTCCAAGCGAGTGTGTCTGGCAGACAATCAACCCAAACATGGTCATTAGACTTCCGCGATCCATAAAGCCATAAAACGATTCATTTAATGCCTCCACCCTCCTCATATTCCAAGGGGTTAAAAGCCCTTAAGGGGTCTGTGCAACAGCCTTTTCCATAAAAGGGGATGCACGCGACTTTGTAATGCGACGGGGGAGACTGAACTGAACTGCACTGAGTGGAAGTTTATGTAACTCTAAACTCAAAAGGAATATTGCTGTAGTAACTTGAGCAGCAATTCCACGATCATTATGTTAGACGTTAAAGCGAAACAAAAGTGTCCCGGCTGTAATGGTCTGTCATTAGGTGTAACGGTGGAGGTTTGGATTTTGAATTTTACCTGAGGGTTGATTAATAAGAATAGGCATCGTAGGTTTAATGGAGACGGGATTTTTCAAGGAATGTTTTAGGCCCGGATTGATATATTGAGTCATTAAATTTGATTGGAAAATTAGGTAATTTTTAAGGGGGAGGAGAATTATTTTAATGGATATGAGTGAAAAAATAATTATATTTTATAGAAGAGGAAGGGTAAATTGGAGATGCAATTTTGAAAATGATGCTACTAATGGATTGGATGAATTTTTGAAAATTTATTAGAAGCAGAATATGACATTCAGTGCTCTCTTATAAGGTCACAGAATAAGTGGTTTAATGCATTTTCTGTCCGCTAAAATACGCAAACTCTTTCTGAGTTTGTATATACACATGTAATGCTAGACAACTATATGCAAACATAAATGTAAAGAACTAACTCCCTGGTACAACAGTTCATGTTGAATAATGACCATCTGCCTACAGGAGATTTTTTTTTTTTTATTTTTAAGGGGTAGGGTTGTCAGTGGCCTGGTGACCGGAGTGACTGGCGCTCGGTGTCACAGGTTTCCAGTTCGAGTTCATGCGGTGTGATGAATGTTTGTAATGGTTCAGAATCCACATTAAGTTCCGGCATAATATGACTGTTGGACGTAAGACGGACAATCTTACTCGTAAAAAGAAAATATCTCCTGTCTCGAAATCTGCCAGTAGGCAAACGGCCTTTACTCACCATGGAGCTGTTGCGCCATTTAAGAAGCAGCATGTTGTCAGCCCAACGCTCTACAGTCATATTAGATCGGGACCTACTGTTTAAATTGGATTCCGAACTACTACAGACATCTATGACACCACCAGGACTCAAACTCGAAACCATGTGGCATTGAGAAGCAGAGCGCTAGTCATTTGGCCATCAGGCTCTAAACGTAAATATGACATACATAGTTGTATTCCAACCCTATTTAATTAATGAAAAATTAAAACGGAAAATGTAGTAGAAGGAACATTACCTTAATCTTGAAAAATAACAACGAGAATTTAACATATAAAAGAATCTTTCTTCATTGGCGCAAAAGTCCCATGGTGTAGGCCCACCAGGCCATCTGCCTACTGGCAGATTTCGAGACAGGAGAGGTTTTTTTTTTACAGAGTAGGGTTGTCAATGCAGACATAAATTTAACAAACTCCCTGAGACTACGGTGCATGTTAGAAAACATTCCAAATAGAACAACATTGTTTTGAACGAGATATACAATAGAACATTGTTTTTTTTTTTTTTTTAATTGCAACCTGTGGCACCAAATCACTAGACACTAGGCCATCAGGCCCCTAAAAGATTTCTTGTGTTTCAAAATTATATTTAAAGAAATAAAAGTTGTAAAAATTCCCAATGTTTTGGCCTAGTACAATGAAAATAAATTGTTTCTAACTTATACATTTTAAGAAAATATCCGTTATTTAATACATTAGTATTTTATATCCTAACTTATCCATTATTTTTCCCAAAGGCCATTCTTGTGATAATTTAAAATTACTAATATTATTCTTTTAGTTACATAAAATTTTATCTACAAAATCCTTAATTTGCTCTGTCTGAAATCATTTTTTACCAAATCATTTTCTTCTCGAATTACTTTGTGTCAAATTAACGATTTTTCAACGTAGTGAAAGAGAGTCTATAAGTACTATGCTTATTTATTTTATTCAATAGATAAAACAATTTCGACTATCACTTTTTATAAGCAAACTTTTCTTGAAAGGGTTTTCTCCATACGAATTACAAATGGGGTCGTTACCCCTTTTAAAAGCTCTCTTAGAAGGCTATCTTCTCTTTTCATCACTCATCGGTGGGCTGTTCGTTGTATACATAATTAAAATAACAGACAACTATAACAACAACAAATCTGTATTACATAGTCTGTAAAAGAATGTCATTTATACTATGTTTTATGAGTTTGTATATCGTAGTTCTAAGTTCTTTTTTAAAGGATTCTTGAGAACCAAATAATTTTCATGTTTAAAAGTTTAAAAAAGAAAAGAAAAGAAAAACCAGCATGTATTAAAAGAATAACGCTTGGTGAAAGACATTACTTATAGTTAAAATGTCTTGTTTTTGCATTTTATTTTCTGTTAACTATAGATTGTTTTGTCATTGAAGTGACCTCAGATTGAAGGTCATATAGGCTGAGCAATCGTGACCACTTATGTAGTTAAGAGAGTAATTTGTCTAAGTAGTTAAATATTTATTCGATTATTATTCTTATTTCGTAAATTTTTAAGTAAATGCATGCATTGAATTTATAAGAAATACAATGTCCATACTAATAAATACTTGAATTCATTGAATAATTTTTATACATGATTTCATTAAGGATAAGATTACTTATACGTATTATTATTATTACTTATTTTTAATTTAAATTGTTAGTTGTTTATTTGCGACATTCTAACATTATTAATTTATTTCAAGCGATTTTCTTTTAACGCACTTAAATTGAAACGTATTTTAAGTTCAGAGAATATTAGTAATTATTTGAAAAGTCATTATTTTGTAAGTTTTTATTTTTATAATACGAATTTAAAATAATAATAAAAATAAAATTATTTTATGCCTTTAATTAAAAAGTTTATTATTTATTAGTAAAAAACTGATTTTCAATAAGAATAAAATCAAAATAAGAAATTAATTCAATAAGAATAAAATTATTTTTTATTAAGAACAAAATCTTTTTTTAATTGCAAAATTTAGTTACTTATTTGCAACATTCTAATATTATTAATTTATTTCAATGATTTTTTTTTCACTCATTTTAGCGATTGAAACGTATTTTCAGTTCAGACTATATTAGTTAATTATTTGAAAAATTATTAGTTTGTAAGTTCTTATTTCACATAAGAACATAAAAGAATGCTTGTTTCTTTTATTATTAATGAATTGATTTTTAATAAGAATAAAATTAGAATAAGATAAAATCATTTCAATAGCAATAACATTATTTTATTATTTATTTTTAATTAAAAATTTTAGTTACTTATTTGCAACTTTCTAATAATAATAATTTATTTCAAACGATATTCCTGTAACTCAACGACTGAAACATGTTTTCAGTTCAGATTTTCAGTTTAGTTAATTAATTGTTTCATAATAAGAATGCGTGTTTTTTTGTTTATTAATAAATTGATTTTTAATAAAGATAAAATTAGTACAATAAGAATAAAATTAGAATAAGAATAAAAATATCTCTTTATTAATTTTCAATTAAAAATTTTAGTTACTTATTTGCAACTTTCTAATAATAATAATTTATTTCAAACGATTTTTTTTTTACTTACTCAGCGATTGAAATATATTTTCAGTTCAGTCTACATTATTTAATTTTTGAACAGTTCATTTTTCATAATAAGAACGCCTTTCTTTTTGTTTATTAATAAATAGATTTTTTTATAAGGATAAAATTAGAATAAGATATCATTTCAATAAGAAATTCAATAATAAAAAAATTATTTACTATTTATTTTTAATTAAAACATTTTAGTTACTCATTTGCAACATTGTAATATTATTAATTTATTTCAAACAATATCCTTTTAATATAATTTTTAAATTTATTCTTTGTTCTAATCAGAATTATTTCTCGCTTTATATGTTAAAGTGAGTGTTTAACTGTTTTTAAAGCCAGTAAAATTAAAAAATATTTCCCATCACGAGCAATTTTTAGATAACTTTTTATTAAATATTTAATTTTGAATTGGTGACGAAAAAATGTATACGAATATTTAAAAACTTTGACTAAAATTTCATCACATTAATTAAAAACAGTTCATGTAAAGAACGCCACAAAATTACCAACTTTAAAGTCGTCAGGAAATTATCGCAATGGAAAATTCATGGCCTGGTAGTCTTTCAAACAAGCCATTTTAAAATAAACAAGGTAAACAGTATTCAGCGGCGGAAGATCATCTCGTAATGAATATATATAGGCAATTTAAACTAACAACGTCTGTGTGTCGTGTTGTGAAAAGTCCTTAAACTGTCAGAAATTTAATTGAGTTGTCCTTTTCTAATCCTAATTTATACTTCTGGGGGCAGAGGTGACTCAGTGCGACACTCTTGCACAAGTGAGTGTTTGAATTACGGCTTGAACAAGACACGCACTTGGAAATTTTTTTTTTTTAAGACACTGATTTTTATTATAATTTTTTGGAAGAACATTTTTGGGTAGTGTTATGAAAATTTTTGCAGATTGTCGTATGAAAGAATAGTTTGTATTTACAGTTGCAAAAGTCATTTTCAATGAAGCTGGATTTGTTGTTTATTTGTTTCTCTTATTTCAAAATTGCATGCACAATTCATCGGAATTTAATATTCTTAGTATAGCTCTATCACCTATTGTGTACAAAGATAAGCATCCGGTTTAAAAGCGAAAACGGACGAATCTATTACTTGTTAGGAGTGCTAGTCAGATGTATGAATGCAAAGCAATTTTGAATTTTGAAACATTTGCCTAGCGATTTCTAAAGATTATTTTCAGAATTTTGTCTTCTTTTTTAAATTAATTAAATGTGAACTCATTATTAATAATTCGTTATATTTAATTGATTAACAAATACAAAGTAAATAGATTCAGACAAAAAAAAATGTACTGCCTTAAAAACTGTCAGTGTTATCTCAATGTGTATATAGTTTTTAAAATGTATTAATAGGAACATAGCAAATAAGCCTAAACAGAGGAATATTCGAATACCGATTTCTAAAGATTATTTATCGATTTCTTTCTACTTTTCAATTTTTTAAATTAATTAAATGTGAATTCATTATTAATCACTCGATATATTTGATTGATTAACGAATACAAACAAAAAGAGATTCAGAGAAAAAAATGTATTGCCTTAAAAACTATCAGTGTTATCTCGATGTCTATGTAGTTTTTAGAATGTACTAACGGGAACAGAGCAGTTAAGTCTAAAAAATAGAACATTCGCTTACGTATTTCTAAAGGATAATGCAATAAATTGAACTTTATTAGTATTTCTTGCAGAAATATTTGAAAAAAAATACTTAAGTTTGTACTGTTATTTAAAATTCCGTAATATTTTAATCACAAGATAAAAATTTCTATATGACTGAGCAAATGTTCACATAAAAATACTCCTAAGATAAAGAACAAATATGCTGATTAAATAAATATGACGAAAAAAGCAGCTGAAAAAAAAAAAGCAGCCGAAAAAAAAAAAAAAAGCAGCTGATATTACACATGGAAGATTTCATTGTAGATAGAGAAAAGAGCATTTGAAAAACCGAAGCATTAGTTTTTGATATCGACTCTATAACCAAGGATATTTTTTTACAGGTAAGTGTTAATTCTATGTAATGTTTAACTGTAACACCTTCATATTGACTCCCAATATCAAAAATTTAATATGGTTATATCCATAAAAATGAATAATTTTCCAGATCCAATTCATATCTATTAAAGCGTGCGATAATTGTGTCATACTATTTTTTGTTTAAATTGTTTGAGAATTTTGAAAGTTACAGGCAACTTTAGTTGTTTAGAAATTTAGCTTTTTTTTTTTTACGTTGATAGTCTGATAATTGAAAGAAAACTTAAATTTGTATATTAAACTAAGGTAAATATTTAGTAATTCATTCATTTACCATAATTTCTTATCTAAAATCCAAAGGCGTGTAACACACAGGGGTAAAAATAAAACCATTTGGTTTAATCCACAAAAAGCGTATATTCCGCTGACGGGGAAGCCTTATGCCAATTGGCAGAGCTCTAGCCTTTGGTACCATAGCCTTCAGGTTGGAGTCTTATGATACCAAAGTCGAGGCGGTGGCATGGATATTTACAAGTGGTTAGGAATCCTCAGTAAACAGTAGATCCCGGTCTAATTAGCCTAAAGTGTGCACAAATTGACCGGATTTATTATTGAATGATTACTCAAAACCATCTTCAGAATAAACCACTAAAGCTATGACTTTTTATTTTTAGTTGCATAAGCTTTTTATTTTTATAAAATTAAATAATGCATAATTTTCTTTGAAATCTTATGTTCAGCAGAAAGCATAAATTTTATTAGACTGAATTGCAGAAATTCTGCCAAGTTAAGTCAGTATTCGTAAATTTTCTTACTATGACGATATTTATTTGTTTTGTTTCTGATGGAACTTCAATAAATTGTAGAATATACTGTTGAAATTGTATTTAATTTAATAAACATTTATCTTTTGCTTCAACGAAAATTTTAACTCTTCAATAATTTTATTACGTTTTCATGCATTGATTGTGAAAATAAAATAATGCTGAACTCCATATATGTACATAATAAAATAATGTATACTATATATGTAAATATTGTATATTGCAGCATTTTTTTCTCACGAGAGTTGTGGCATTTCATTCCCAGGAGACAGGAATGTACATTATTTGACAAATATATAATAAACCCATCACTCAAATTTCACAGCAGACGAGCTTCATTGTAGGTAATTTTATTACATGCAATTAGAGTTTTGCTCTAATAATAGCCTGTAACTCAAATCTGAAAACAGTATTCTGTATCTCCATCAAAATAGTATCTTGGATAATATATATTCAGTATCTTGGATAAAGAGGAAATTAGCGAGTGTCTGTGCGACCTTCACTGGTAGAAATAACTACAGATTTAACATGAACTGTACTATGAGTTCTTCCATCGTGATTCGTGATAGACCCCGAGTTGAGAAATGTCTACTCAATAAGAAGTGAAGGAAGTTGACCCCCTTCCTACTTGACGGATTGTCTTAAAAATGAGTTTTTTGGTGAAGAAGGGAGAAAATCGACCAAAATTTTTCGTCGAAAGTCTTCGACGAGGCGACCGAAAGTGTTGTTTTCTTTTTTTTTTTTCTTCTCTGAAGTGACTGAATAAGTCGGAGTTCTCCGCCTGTTTTCAAAGTGAGTCCCTTGTGGTTTCAGAAATCACGCCATGTGATAATTAAGGTTTGCCACAGACCAATGTTCATCGTAGTCGAATAATGTCGTCGTCGCAGGTTCGAGAATCCTGGAAATCTCCGAACTTGGATTGAACTGCACTTGTTTATCTAATTTATATCCTTAATTTTCTATTTTTGTAAAAAGAGTTCGGCGCATGTACTGTGTATATATATATAATGTTTATAAGTAAAATTTCACGAGTTCCCATGAACCTGAAAGTGGTTCTCTTCTTGAACCCCTAGTATTTACGTCAAGTATAGGCTGGGACTTTTCAATACTAAACTACTAAAATCAATTTAATTCATTCCAGAAATGTAAACTTATCTTCTATCACATATTTTGTTACGCCATAAATGACCAAACAAACTGGTACCACTTATATTTTAAAACATCTGTCGTACGTCTTCTTATACAAACAGGTTATTTCAACTCTTCAATAAATTAACGATATTTCACTTGAAGCAAACATATAACGATTTAATTTCATCAAGTATCCTTTTTATTTTATGATCACACTTCCTTCTGTTAATGCTATTAACACTAAACTTCCTTAGTAGTATTTTTTATCCAAAAAAAAAAAAAAAAAGCCAAAAACCATCCACTTTAAGACTACATCACTACATTAAATCCTCGTGCCAGCCCACCCATAGAGCTCTGTGCTAATTTTTGGGCCCGAAAAAAGAAAGATTCATGATTCTCTCCCACATATTAATTACCTCAACTTCCAACCTCACCAAACAATAAACCCACACCAACCAGAGATATCGAAAATTCTTCTTGACAGCCATCTTGCTGGGAGGTTCCTTACCTCTCCATCCCCAACCTTAACTTCATATTATCTTCTTTTCAACTATGAAAATTAGTAATAATATGTATTCAGTATGGACAATAGATTAGCGCTATCCACTTAATTGTTACTTGCCACTAGAGGGTGCTGCAGCATTTCATATTATATACCGTTCGAACGATAGCCATGAAAATTAGTATGCACATATATTGAAACATGGAGAATATATTAGTTTTCTACACCGCATTTTTGGTAGTATAACGTATGCCGGGTTTTGCTAGTATATATAACGATTGTAAATAAAAATTAAAGTGCTCCCATGAACCTAAAATTGACCTTCTTCTTGAAGCCGTTATAGACCAACCAACCAACAGTATAGGCCGAGACACCACAATACTAAACTACTAAAATCAACTTAATTCATTCCAGAAATGTAAATATATCTTCAATCACATATTTCGTTATGCTATAAAGGACCAAGCAAACTGGTACCACTTATATTTCAAAATCTCCTCATACATCATACATCTTCTCGTACAAACATTAATTTCAAGTCTTCAATAAATTAACGATATTTCACTTGAAGGAAATATATAACGAATTAATTTCATCAAGTATCCTTTTTATTTGATCACACTTCCTACTGTTAATGCTATTAACACTAAATTTCCTCAGTATTTTTTTTTTTTTAATCCAAAAAAGCTAGAAAACCATCCACTTTAAGACTACATGGAAACATTAAATCCTTATGCCAGCCCACCCATAGAGCTCTGTGCTAATTTTTGGGCCCCGAAAAAAAAAAGCGATTCATGATTCTCACCCACATATTAATTACCTCAACTTCCAACTTAACTTCTGTATATATACTGTATATGTATATATATATATATAATGTTGTAAGTAAAATTTAATGAGTTCCCGTGAACCTGAAAGTGGTCCTTTTCTTGAGCCGTTATAAGTCTAGTATATGCCGAGACGTTACAATATTAAACTACTAAAATCAACTTAATTGATTCCTGAAATGTAAACTTATTTTCAATCACATATTTCGTTATGCCATAAATGAGCAAGTACCACTTATATTTCAAAACATCTGTCATACGTCTTCTTGTACAAACAGAAATTTCAACGCTTCAATAAATTAGCGATATTTCACTTGAAAGATATATATAAATTTAATTTGAACAAATTTATTTTATGATCCTCCCTCCTGTTAATGCTATTAACACTAAACTTCCCCGAGAAGATTTTTATCCAAAAAAGCCAAAAAACCATCCACTTTAAGACTACATCACGACATTAAATTCTCATACCAGCCCACCCATAGAGCTCTGTGCTAATTTTTGGGCCCAAAAAAGATTCATGATTCTCTCCCACATATTAATTACCTCAACTTCCAACTTCACAAAACAATAAACCCACACCAACCAGAGATATCGCAAATTCCTCCTGACAGCCATCTTGCTGGGAGGTTCCTCCCTCCCCCTCCACCCCCCAACCTTAACTTCATATTATCGTTTTCCTTAAGACTATTGGATGGGGGAAGGTAGCAATAGAGAAGAAAATATGAAAGTTAATCCGGGAAATCCTCTGAATCAAATTTACAGCTAGTTTTTTTCCCTTCCCTGGCTTCCCTGCAGTGCTTGTTGAAAACGAGATGGTAAAATCGAGGTGCTTTATTGTATATGCTGCACCCCCCATATATAGCCTGCTGGGATATGAATGATAGGAGGAAATGTGCAGTTATATTTATGTTATTTAATATCAAGAGGGGAATTTTTATTTCATTTTTTGTAAGGAATGCAAGAGCCAAGTTCATTTTGAAAGTGATATAAGTCTCGTGTTTGATGTGGTTGGTTGTTATTCAGTGACAAAGGATTCTTGGAGAATACAAAGTGGCAAATAATGCATTAAAATAAAATTGTGATTAATCTTGCTGAAATATACAAAGAAAAAAAATCAGTTTGTTGAAAGATATAAATTACTAGTAGAAAGATGATAAATCTTAGAAATTTTATCGTAGATACATTAATATTTCTATGATGGTAAAATCTCTATTTTTAATGTTTAAAATAGGTAAACTTTTGGATTATTATTTAGTTTATAAAATGTATAATTCATTTGTTGGAAAATACTTTGTATGATAAATAAATAACATGAAAATTTATTTAAAAATGAGTTAGTTGCACTTAATTTTTTTTTTTTTCAAAATATTTATTGTTTCATGGGGGATTTATATAACTTCATTAATATAACCATTTTTATATAGATTTTTATTAAAACATCAATCTTCTATTATTTAAAAATTTGGGATTTTGTTAGCTGGGACCTGATGGCCAAATGACTAGCAACCTGAAGATCAGTGCCTCAGGTTCGAGTATCGGTCCTGCCATGGATGCTTGTAGTGGCTTGGAATTCACTTTTTAAAACCTCAAGTCCCTTCTAATATGACTGTAGAGCGTTGGGACTGACAACACTACTCTATAAAAAAGAAACCGCCTCCCTGTCTCGGAGACGAACTTGCCAGTGGGGAGACGAACTTGGCTCACCCGGGTTGTGTGCCAGGGAATTAATCAGTTTGTTAGTTCTTGTTAGTTGAGGTAAAAAGTCTAGGGAAAAAGACTGTAATGATTTCGAAACTTCAACAGAAAAAAAAAAAACTGGTTCACTAAGTAATAAAAGTAGTAATATGAATACAAATGCAAAAAAAAAAAAAAAAAAATCATATTTAGATAGAATTGATTCAGAGACAAACTGTAATAAGAATTTGTGATATATACTCTCTAGAGTAGTCGATAATGTTTTATATGTATTAATGAAAAAACCTTTTTGATAGAAAAGATTCTTGAAATGTGTGGATTTTTAATGAAATGTGATAGAAAGTTACAAAGTTTCACTTTAAATTCGTGGCTAAATTTGTCACAAGTATAGCATTCAGAAAATGGCAACGTGTCTATCGATATACTTGAAAAACAAACAAACATTAAATAATTAATTTTAGTTATAAATAGTCAAAAAAAATTCAAAGTTATAAAAAAAACATAAAAAATTACAAACATTAACTTGCATAAAAAGGATTTGAATGATAGCGTAACCTTAGGCACAAAAACTAGATACTTCACGAACTAGATAATTAGGGTTCGCGAAGCTGGAACGGAGGCTATGCTGTAGAGTGGTACGATAAAACTATAGGCAGCAATATCAATCTTCAGTTGAGCTAAAAATAGAGGTTGTGAAAATTTCTGGTTGCCACGCTTTGGGATACCCGTACAAAATTGTGGTGGCACAATATGGATGCAGTGCAAGAAGGTGACAACTCGGAATCTGCTATTTACTTGCCTTGACAGTAGCGAATGATATCAGGTCAACATGACCAAAATTCATACAATATACATATAAGTCAAAAATTCTTTCGCCAAGCAACGGATTGAGATTTCCAGTGAAGTGAATGGCAAAAACCCGGATTACCACATTTAGAGATTTACCGCTTAGTTGACGCCACAAAAATGTCCCAACGGTCCCCATTTTGCGATTTGGCCAAATAATCAGTATAACTGTAACAAGATAAAATTTATTTTTAAGGAAACATTTTATAAACGGTTATATATATATTCGGAGTGCAACGTAGATCTACCCTCGTGGTGCACTCCGGGCAACGTCTGATACGGCAAAATGATCTACAAATATGGCCTTCAATCTGGCTCTCAGTGTGTTTCTTAGAGTTCTGCAGTGGAACGCAAGATGTTTGTTCTGAAAAAAAGAGAGATGATAATTAAAAAGACTCCTAGGTGCTCTTTCTTTGAGAGTGCTGCCGCTAGAAACAGTTCTATCCTATTCACGATATCCCTGAATGGTCTAGAGAAACTTCGCTGGCATTGCTACGGCTTTTCTGGGGTCACTATTGTCTTCACAAGCACCTTCACAGAATTAAAATGACTCCTGACCCTCTCTGTCTCCTGTGTGACAACCAGAAAGGAATGGATATGTCTCACCTTGCTTCCTGTTCTGCACTGCCTCCTGTTTCTTTATGGAAGCGTTATTGGATTGTCAGACTTAAGTGGATGGATCAACTGATTTCATTTGTATTTATTTTTTTAATATCTGCTGTCCTGTAAACTTGCCATTGAAAATAAACATATAAGTCACATGATAATAAAGAAAAGATAGTAATAATGACGATTCATACAGTATAAAGAATGGTAGGCATATTTGACAACATAAAATTCCTCCGACTTATACCATTTTGGCGAGAAAACACAAAGATGGATTATGTGCCCACATAAAAGAGCAGGTCATGACTGTTTGTATAACTCGAAAATGATACTCCCCACATGCCTGGCATGATGAATCGGTATAACACGTTTGCAGCAGTTATGATGATGGAATAACTCTCGATACTAGTTTCATACCACCTAGTCAAATGTTTTTATTTTTATATGTCATTCGCTGGATGCATTTATTATTTAAATTGGAATTGCTTATTTTTTAGATAGTTTGACCTGTAAATGGAGCAAAACATTGTTGCTAAATATATGTGTTTTAAAGTTGATGACTTTTTCTTTTTTAAAAAAGAAAGGCAATAGCCCAACTTTCCAAGTGATTTGTTTTTGAACTTTTTGCATTTGAACCAATTTATTAAACAAAAAGGTCATAATCAGTTTATCCGATTTATAAATAACGATTAAATATATTTAATCAAGTAAATAAAATATTTAATTATTTTCAACTGAATGTATTAAACGAGATTACTTTGAAGAAATATATTATTTTTATATTGGAACATATGCACTAGGCTGAATGATGGCCAATTGGCTAGCGGCTCTGGCCTTTGGTACCACAGGCTTCAGGCTCGAATCCAGGCTGTAGCATGGATGTTTGTTAATGGTTCAGAATCCATGTTAAACTGTAGGTCCCGGTAGGCCCATGGTGCTCAAACAATAACTATAGAGCTACCAACCAAACTAAACCTATGCACTGGCAAGAGCGATCCCTGTGGCTTTCAAGATAAATGGTCAGTAGGCCTCAAGACTCTCACCCAGCAACCACGCACTTCTGTTGAGAAACGTTTAGTTTGTAGTCTCTCAAGCCTATAGGAAATATATATATATATATATATATATATATATATAGATATAGATAGAAAAGATATAGCACAACGATGTGCGTAGCTGATCTACAGATTCTCACCCGGAGAGGAAGTATCATACGTGCACCCTGCGCTTATTCTAGTATCGGGTTTTTGGGAGTCTTTCCATGAATCTCTAATTTTCTGTCTTTAAATGCGTTAAATATGGTACTATGTCTCTAATTTTATGTATGTGGTGCTTGTGCGTGCGTAAATAAAGTTGTTAGTTCTCACCCTTTGCCCCAAGAATCTCAACCCAACCACACCCAGTTACAATTTGTTGCCCAACCTGCGCTCTACATAGGCATTTTAAAATGAAAATTTACAATGTAATTAGAAGATAAAAAAGTAGTTATAAAATAAGTTATATCACACTGATTTTGCAGGAAGTTACAGATGTATTACTGGTTGCAACTGTAGTTTCTTAAATAATTTTATTATAATTTGAGAAAATCAAAATTTGCTTGAAAAGTATTGATTTAATAATAATAATAATAATAATAATAACAATAATAAATCAATCAACAGCATTGATAATATTGCTGTTGTTGTCTTATCTCTTATGGAAGGGGAGGACAGCTTCTGTTATGATGGAGCACCCGTAGGTAGAAACCTAACTTCTGTTCCGTGTCGCTAAAGAAGGAGGGTAGTGCCTTCCAGACGGACTTTTTGCTGGAAACTACAACGCATTTACGTATCGTATGAGTTTGAGTCGCTCTTGCCAGTGCATAGGTTTAGTTTGGTTGGTCGCTCTACGGTCATTTTTTGCACACTTTGGGCTAATTAGACCGGAATCTACTGTTTAACGTGGATTTCGAACCACTAACAAATCAGGATTCGAACCTGAAGCCTGTGGTACCAAAGGTCAGAGTGCTAGCCAATTGGCCATCAGGGCACTCTTATCGTCTGGAATCAAACCCTGAAAACTCCCACCAGGTAGTCCGATTACCGTGGAAGGATGCTGAACATCTCCAACGTCATCGAACCTCCTCTTTTTTGAAACAGTGTCTACAACGAAATCGTCAGCAGATTGAACCTCAGCCTTAAAGCTCACCAGGGGCGCATGTTGGTCACTGAGCCACAAGTCCTGTACCGATAATATTTTATTCTACAATTAAAATTGCCTTGTAAATAATGTAATATTAGACTTTATAATCAATAAAAAATAACAAAATATGCTCAATGTGCTCTGACAAAAATAATTTAAGATGAACAAATTATTTTTGTTAAAAAATGTAGGATGTATATTTTAACTCGCTATTTACTATTCTCAGTGGCTGCTTATATAACTACTAGTTATTTGCGTTTGTGAATTTATTATTTTTCTCTTGTGTGTGTACTTATCGTTTTGTACATTTGTTGTATTTTTACAACTATCGGTTTTTTGTACATTTGTTGTATTTGTACATCTATCGTATTCGTACATTTGTTGTATTTGTACATTTATCGATTTTTACATTCACTTTTGATCTAATTTTTTTGACTGGATTTGCTAAATTGCTCTAGAATAAAAAAAAAATGCGACACATTCAAACAAAATGTTTTTATTTATTTTAAGAATTTGTAGCCGATCAGGTCAAATTTCACACCATACGATCAATTAGATAAATCTATCATATAGAATAAAAAATAATGAACTCTTATAAGATAAAAAAAAGATGATGTATCAATTACGGTATTTTGTCCAACTAAATAATCGATGGTTTTTCTTTTTATCGCAACCATAAACACACAAAAAAAGATTTAATTAAATTATTGCTGAATTAATGAAGGATGAAAATAGATGACAAGAGGACAGTAGATGCTAGAAGCTGAAGATAAAATGATGGATAGCAATGAAATTGGATCCGTATAAAGCAGCAAACGTATCTTATTTCTATTTGTTTTGATAGAACAGTAAATTGCAGGTGAAATTTAAGATGAATAGAAGAGATAACAGTGAAGGTGAAATTTGAGCAAGAATAATAATTTTTGTTTTTTGATATTGATGCACTATCTTTTTACATTTAATCAAAAAGTGCAGAACCTTATAGTGGTTTCTAATTAATTGTATACTATCTTTTTATTATTTATGTTTAATATTACGTTGATTTCAATCTATTTCGGAAACGCTGATAAAATATTTTCATGCTTTTCATAATTAGTGAATGCATTTTATAAAAGTTATAGAGGTTATCTTTAAAAAATTGTAATTCAAAAATTTTTGCGTGGCAAAAAAATTACTAAACTATAGTGTGCAGGTTGGGCAACTGGATTGTAACTGGGTGTTGTTGGGTTGAGAACTTGTAGCCCATGTTGGAGAACTCACGCTTTATTTACACACCCCAAACACCACATACATACAATTAGAATACAATATTTAGCGCATTTAAAGGCAGATTCGTGGAAGGACTCCATTTCTAAGTCGAAACCCAAAACTCTACTAAGCGCAGGATGCGCGTCTCTCCGAGTCCTTCCTCTCCGTGAGTGTAAGCCAACTTAATACGCAGGGTTACGCTAAATATATTTCCGATTGGAATGAGAGACTGGTAGACAAACTGAACGTTTCTCAGCGGGGAACTGCTCTGCTTCCTCTTGAGTAAGAGTCTCGAGGGAGACTTTGCCAGTGTGCTCTTGCCAGGAGAAAGCATAAGTCCAAACCTACTAAATTTATGAAATGAAATATATCCATTTCCAATTTACTATTAATCTTAATAAAAACCAAATTAGAACACAATCGATCTTTGGATAAGTGGATCTTTTTAACAATAAGCTCGTTTAATAATATTGCATTGCATTTTAAAACTGAGTAATATTACATTGAAAAATTCTATTTACTAACTTTTCCAAAATTTCATTTTCATTTTTCTAGTCACAACTTTCTTGTTGACAATCTTTTTCACAGATTACAAAATTAAATTACTGGAAAGTTTAGTTGCTATCAGACAAGTTCTCTGAACTCAGGGTTCTAAAAGGAAATAATACAGGCCATTTTTCGTGATTTTAAAATTACAATTTTCAGTTAATTTGCTACTTGTGAAGACACAATTTTTCATTTATAATTTGAGAGATTTTGTAGAATCTGTCCCCAATGGGAAAAAAAGGAGGTAAAAAATTTCTCGTTTTTGTACGCTTTTGATTATAAAAATATAATAGTTGATTTAAAGAATGTAACCGTGCTTCCTCCTACACACTGGCAACATCGCCCCTTTGGCGTTCAAGAGAAATGACCAATAGGCCTCGAGACTCTCACCCGAAAGAAAATACAGAGCAAACAATACTCCAGGTGAGAAACGTTTAGTTTATAGTCTCTCATCCTGAGAGACCATATTTTAGCGCAACCCGGCGTATTAGTTGGCCTACAGACTTTCATTCGGAGAGAAGTACATTTCACATTATTTCAGTGTATATTTCACGCACCCTGCGCGTAGCCGAGTTTCGGATTTTCTTTTTAGAAGTGGAGTCCTTTCACGAATCTATATTTATCTGTCTTTAAATGTGTTAAATATTGTTATGCCTCTAATTGTATGTATGTAGTGTTTGTGTGTATATCAATAAAGCTGTGAGTTCTCCAAAATTACAGACTACAAATTTTAATCATTATTTAATTTTTTAGAAATGAATTTTAAAATCATTAGACACGCTGGTTTAACAAAATTTTTAATGCTCAATAAATAAATTTCAAATTTATTAGTTACAAAATTTAATATAAAAGTAGAAATTTCGATGCTACTTAAATATAAACATTTTAATTTAAATTATAAAAGAACCCCTATTCTTAACGTTTTTTTCAGATAATTGTCCACTAACAAATTAACCTTTTTCCAAAATGATTGATGTATAAAAAGGAAAGTACTTCAAACGGGGGGAAAAAAAAAAATTGGTGTCAGTAATTTTGAAAAAAAGCAGGTTTCCTACAAGGGTGCATATCCTATTTCGAGTCAATTTTGGTCTCCGTCAATCTTTTTGCCCTGTCATTCCAGTTCTTAACTTGTTCGTTTCTTCTTTTTAATGACCCTGCAAACGATTCGTAAAGAGTTAGTGTTAGAAAAATTATTCTTAAGACCAAAAGATTTTTAGTTGTTTAAGAATTACTATAATTAGATATTTTTAGTAACGAATAAATTTATATATATTGACTGTTTACTGTGTTTATATAATTTTTAAATAAATTAATGAATTTTAATTTTTATTTAAACATTATCATCAGTTTAGATATAGAATAAAAATAATAAAATATAGAATAAAAAAAATAATTACATTTGTTAAGAAAATTAAATAAAAATAATAAATCATAATAAAATTTTAAAAATAATGTTATTAATGCTTACTTAGTAATTTAATAATTATAAATTAACAAAAATTTTTGACGAAAAAACGTTGTTGTTATTTTTATATATATTTTTATGAAAAAAAATAATGTAATCATTTCAAACTTTTTAATTTTATTGAAAAACAAATAATAATAATTAACAAGAAATGTTAAAAATAACGTATTTAAAAGACAAAAAACTATATTGTAGTGTTGTCGGTTGGGCAGCTGGAATGTAACTGGGTGGTTTGAGTTGAGATATTTGAGGCACAGATACTTTTTCACAACTCACAATTTTAATTGCACTTGCACAAACACCACACATAAATAATTAGAGACACACAATATTTTTTAAAGACATATAATTATAGATTATAGAATTGGCTTTAAAACCCGAAAATAAAAGATACTTTAGATAAGCGCTGGATGCGCGATCTGTTATTTAATTTAAATCTCCGGGTAATTTTTTGTATTTTTAAACTTTTTGGTACGTAAAGTTGCGTTATTTTTTATTTCATCTCGAGATGAGACATTAGAAACTAAACCTTTCAACAGAAGCGCAAATTTTTTTAAACGTTTCTCAACAGAGCTGGGTGTGTTGTACTTCCTCTCTGGTGAAAATTTTTTACAATATGAATATTTATTAAAAATATTCAACAATCTTTCTGAATTAATTTAAAAATAAATATTGAAAATCTTTTGAAAATTGTTTTTTTTTTCTGGTGTAGAAGAAAATGATTTATATTTAATTTAAATATCATCTAGACTTTAAACTGTATCATACTAAACTTTTTTTTGTTTTATATCTTTTTATTTATAATTGATGCTATTAGACATTTTTTTAAATTAATAATTAAATTAAAATTGGCTTTAAAATCTCTTTAAGTTTATTTTAAAATTTAATGGATGGTTCATCGCTATTTAATAATAAATTGTAATTTTTTCGAATATTTCATTTTTTTGACATGCAAAACGTCCAAAATTAAAGTACTGCTTTTTTTTTTTACATTTTTAAAAATTTATATAAAACAACTGAAATATAAAATAATTATTTTTAAAATATATATTAAAAATATCTCATTATATTTATGTGTATTTTTAATTTTATTTTCTTTCTGAGATTTCCAACTCAATTTAGAAATATTTAAAGCTTCTCAATTAGTTAAAATTTAAATATTATGAGGTTATTTTGCTTTTTTAACACTTATTTAAATAACAGTCTCAAAATGAGAAGAAAATATTCTTAGAAAGAGATAAAATAACCTTTGAATTTTTTGAGATATAGGCTGCTAATTTTATTGTTTAAAACAAAACAAAATAAAATGAACTTCGAAATTCTTCTTAAAAGCCTTTATAAAATGATTGTAACTTTAAACCACGTCGTTAAAAACAATAATAAAAGAGAAAAAAGTGAAAAAAAGTTTCGATTCTAAACTGTTTTCCCCTTTTATATATTTTTCTTTTCCCAACCTGATGGATGACGATGACGGCTGATAAAATATCGAATTGCCCATTTTTTCATTCATTCATCAGCTTCTATCTCTTCGCTTCATTTCAAAACTTTTTCAAGTGTTCCTTTTCGGCCACGTGTTATAAAAAAAACTGGCTCGGCTGCTAAAAGTACGAAGAAATAATGTGTAATTATTGCCTTTTTTTCATATCTGGAAACACTAAAAAGCGAGATTGCATATCTGTAACTGCAACTGTTAACTTGTCTAGAACGTTCTTCGTTAATGGGATTTCTGGACTCGATTTCGCAGGGGCTGCTACATTTTTCATTCTAAATCACCACGGGACAGTGCTGTTTAACGCAAATGGGTGTTATACAGTGATACATTCAATGAATAATAAGTTTAATAGTTACTTTGCGTAAATTGGGTCAAGCTGCAAAATTATTTTAAGCTCTGTTCCCCTTAAAAAAAAATAAGAACAAAATCTAGTGAAATGAAAATGTTCTATCGGTAACACGAAATTTTTGTAGATTTTTTTTCAAATTAGAATTGAGTAGACATCTTAAAAGAAATTTTTTGTCTTAAAATTCATCGTCTTCAATGGATCAAATAAAAAAATCTGATTCATTTTTACCCATAAAATTATGGGTATTGTTTGTGTTTTTGGGGAAAGGGTTTTTTTCGTATCCTTTGACCACTTTCAATGTTTCTTATTGATTTATTATATATATTTTTTAAATTTCTGTCACCAGCTATTCTTACTCCCTTATAAAATTTTATTTACATTTTTGACATGTTCTTTTTTTATAAAATCGCTTTTGAAGTCTATAGTTTTTTTAAAATTTCTTTTCGGGCTGTTTAATAAAATTGTTTGCAATTGTATAGTTTTTAAACTTTCTTTCAAGTGCTCTTTTATAAAATCGTTTTGAATTCTATAGTTTTTTTTAAATTTCTTTTTTTATCATTTGGAATTCTATAGTTTTTTTCAAATCCTTCTATTAGTTCACACATTCTCTATATACATCTTGTTCAAATTTTCAATCGTTCATAAAATACTTTTTATTCAATCCAAATACTTTTATTCATCAAATACATTTTTTTATCAAATACATTTTTTTTAATTTGTTGTGGATGACGCTATATGTTAATACAGTTTTTTTTCAAATATTAATTCAGTAATTAAATTAAATTAATTAATTTTAGTTATTTTTAGATTTAAGTTGAATGAATCTAAAAATAGATGACGCCAGATGTAAGACGAAAATTTCAACTTTATTTGTAAAGGACTTTTCTGCAATATAGTGAAAAAAAAAGTAGGAATTGACTTAAAATTTTTTTTTATATTACTTGTTTTTTTAATTTCTTTCACGCGCACTTTCATAAAATTGTTTGCAATTGTATAGTTTTTTAAACTTTCTTTCATGTGCTCTTTTATAAAATCGTCTTGAATTCTATATTTTTTTAAATTTCTTTTTTTTTTTAATAGTTTGAATTCTACAGTTTTTAAAAATTTCTTTCACATGCTCTTTTCGTTTAAAATAGTTTGCATTTTATAAAAATTTTGATTTATTATTTTTTTTAAGTTTCTTTCACGCGCTCTTCTATAAAATCGTTTGGAACACTATAGTTTTTAAAAATTTCTTTCACGTGCCCTTTTATAAAATCTTTGGAATTTTATAATTTTTTTAACATGTTTTTTTATAAAATCGTTTGGAATTGTATTGTTTTTTTTTTTATTTAATCTGTTTTCTTTTCAGTTTTGAACGATAACTGATATATTGCATGAATATGATTTATGATACATTTTTTTCTTCGTTTGTTTAAGATTGCTGTTATGCATTTAGTTCTTACGTTGAATTCTAAATTTTATCGGTAAATTGTATTTATGTCCAGCTATTAAATCTGATCTTTTATTTATAAATTTACATCTCTTTTTTTTTTATATAAATTTACTAGTATTTATTCTGTCATAGAAAAAATATGAAATAAAAGGGGATACTTTATTATTTTTGATATTTTATTATTATTTATAAATTTAATTATTTGAATATTTTGTTATTAACTAGATTTTTAGAGAAAAAAATTCGTTAACAGATCATAAATAGGAGGTATGAGTGGGAAAACAGTTCACTGCAGACGAAAAATTTTTTTTGATAAATATTGTCGCTGTAATTTATTTTGAAATTAATCCATGTATGGAGAAAGATTTTGATTTGAAATTAAATGCTATTTCTTTTTTTTTCTTTGTTATGAATGCGCCATGCTTATTAACATCTTTTCATTGTGTAATTTTTTTTTGTGTATGTGTCATTGTTCCTAGATTAGTGTGTGGTATTATTAGTTGTTGGTTTTTCAAAGCAAGGAATATACAGCATAAAAGGGAAACACGTTTCCTTTTTTATATATCTAAAAAGAAAACACGGGTATACTAAAATGAAATACGAATATACTCGAGATACGAGTATATACGAGTTCGGGGTAGTTCGTTAAAGGATTAGAATAGATGTTATTCAATATATCTAAATAAATGTATATTTTAAAATCATACTGATATACCAAAGGGGTCATATATGTCATTTAGAAATTCAGCTTACTCCTTGCTCATACATTTTGAAAAACCATCTTGGCGAATGGAGAAGGGGAAAAAAAAAAAAAAAAAGAAAACGAAAATCTTTCTTTTTGAGCCAGATGAAAAGCAGGAGTGTTGAGCAATAAAGTGTCCTCGCCTTTATCAGTGACAGGAGCTGACTGTGAGACAAATTTCCGCTACCCCTCTTGGTAACTGCGACCATAATTCACGACGCCGCGGATCTAACTGTTGCTGGAGCGCCGGGAATAAATCTCGCCTCCATTTCGAGCCGCTGCTTCTTTATTATTGTTTCCAGAGCAATAAAGAAATGGAAGAAAAAAAGAAAAAAAAACCAGATTTGCCGTTGCTCCAGATTGAAAACGAACGACTCTGGAAAGAAGTTAGAGAGAGCAGGTGGAAAAAATCCGAGATCTCACTGATTGTTTTTAGCTCTTATTCACACCAAATATGATGCGGTTTCAACGTCATTTCGTGTATAGTGTGTGCTAATGTGAAGCAAAAATTCAAATTCGCTGTTGGCATCAGCGGTAGACACTGCTATCAGAAATGGCATTCTATTGTAATTGTGATAATTTGTATAGGCATCTTGCATTGAAAAAAAAATTCCCCTCAGTCTGGCTTTTCGAAGGAATTTTAGAAAATTCCCTTCAGTTCGACTTGTTAAAGAAAGCAATGATTTACCATGGTTTTTTGTTGTTTGTGGTATGGAAATGAAACCTATGCATAAAAACGACAAACTAAACACTGACTAACTTATACAGTCGCCTTTGAAAAATCCATACACTTCCAGTCTGATTTAAAGGGAATTTGAAACATTTTTTTCTCTACAGCAGTGATTTACCATCTGTCACGTTGTTGTTTGCGTCATGGTAATGAACACCTATGTATAAAAACTGACTAAACTAAAAACTGACTAACTAAATCGGGTCAACGAGTACAGGTATTTGCATCGATAAAAAAAAATACTGACTTCCTGGAGGGAATTTTAAGGCATACGACACAATTGTTGGTCTGCTACCTCCTTAAAGATCACTCAGAAAGCAATGATTTACCATCTGCCGCTTTGTTATTTGCGTTATGGTAATGAACACCTATGTGTAAAAACTGGCTAAGCTAAAAACTAACTAAATTGAGACAATGCTGTAATTGATGCAGTATAGGCATCTTGCATCGAAAAATCCATAAAATTCCCTTCAGTCCGATTTCCTGTTGGAATTTTAAGCAATTTTTCTCTGTACCTTACGCAATTGCAGTGTTGTTATGTGTTAAAGATCTCGAACACCTATATATATAAAAACTGACTAACTAAATTTTGACCACGAGTATAGGCATCTTGCATCTTGCATCTTGCTGAGTATAGGTGCGAAACAATTTTGTCGATCTGATTTGTGAATATTTACACTAGAAAAAATCAGTTCAAATGCATAGCTTTCAAAAATGCCAAAAGTTACTTAAGTATTGCCTTTTCTTGTATTGAAAACACAAGGATACTATAAATTATTTAAAAAGTGTACATTTTAGATATATAATTTTCGTATATACACAAAATACCACGGACTATTTAAAAAGTTTTTTTTATGTGTTCTGTAATATTTTAATGAGACCCCCATCAATTTAGGTGATGATTTTGCAGGAAAACACAGTATAATTATTTTAAAATTATAAAATAGCTATGAATAAAATACTGTGAAAAAGTACTTTATACCGCTCCCTCGTTATAATTAAACTAATTGCTTAATACTATAAAACGTTTCTCTCACCACACTAAAAACCATCATATCAAAGTAAAATCAGACATTTTAAAATCTACCACACATTAATAATTCTTAGAACTACAAACTACACCCAATAAATCTTCTCAGAATTCTACAAAAATCAAACACAATTATTTGCAACCCCAAATTAACTGATATCAGATCATATACGCGTACAATTTGCAATATTATTCCTAGTAAAACATACAAGGTTTGGTTCAAAACTCTCACCAAGAAATTGAGGTACAAAATTACTGTTGCCAATTTAAATTCTTCCATTGAAATTACACCTCGAGACATCAAAATTTTCACCGTAACCGTATTCAGAAAGGAACACTTCAGTGGACCTCAATCCATCAACGGCAACTTATCCACAGAAGTTCTTCCTCTGTAATTACCCAGTTAAGTCGTCCCATCTTTTTTTTTGCCCAACTTATAATCATTCAATGAATGTTTTTAAATGTAGTAATTTTTATCTATAGAGAGTCTATTCATTATCTGTGAGAGAATTTCCGCATATCAAGCTTTGATGTAGCCGTGGACAGTTTGGTGTCGCCACAGTCTCTGCCTGGAGGGCAAGTAATCCATCTTTTGCGAATTTTTGTCGTCATAACCGTCATTGAAGAACTTGTCTGAAAGATCTTTATCGTTTTGTAAATGAGTTTCCATTTGGGATAACTGAGAAAAACTGATCGATTCAGTTTTAGGGATACATTTCTGTTAATTAAATTTAACTTTACGCTGTACAAAAGTTTTGTTTGTGATCAAATATTGTTGAAAAGCATTTATTTTCATTTTTGGTTAAACCAGATTGCTAAGTAATTATATACAGACAGCAAACAGGTACTGAAATTTTGTCGAAAAATTCATTTCGATAAAAGGGGTTACAAAATACATGAAAATATTTAGTTATATTTATGAACGTTTCAGCTAATCAAGTCATATGGAATATTTTGTATTTTCATTACATTGATTTTTGAATTAGTGCAATTTAAACTATTTTGATAAGATAAATTTGTACAAATATCATGCATTAGTATATTTAAGTTTGAGTAACAATATTTGTCAATGTTTCAAAACGACTAAAAATTCATAAATAATTTAATTTTAATTTCTAATTTGGACACCTAAATTTTAAGAAATAAAAATACTTAAAATTTTGAAAAGGGGAAAAAATAAAATTAATAATTAAAAAAGTAATTAAAAATTAATTAAGAAAAGAAAATTAAAATTAATTATAAATGAAATAAAATAAAAATTAATTAATAAATTAAAAATTAATTTAAATTTTAAAAAATAATTTAAATATAAAAATTAATTAATTATAAAAAGAAATAAAATTTGAACTTTTAAAACCAAAGAAAAGTTTCCAATAATTTACGTAAAATTATTTTTATATTTTTAAATCTTTCTTAATTTTTTTCTCATATAGCATAAATATTAACAAAAGATTCGTTAAATTTCAGTTAGTAAATTTTTAAACTATCATCATAATCATCAGTGACGCAACAGCCCCCATGGTAGGCCAATCGTCTACCTACTGCAGATTTCGAAACAGATACTATTTCTTTTTACGGAATAGTGTTGTTAATCCTACGCCCAATGCTGTACAGTCATATTAGACCGGGACCTACGGTTTAAAGTGGATTTGGAAATACTACAAACATACATGACACCGCCGGAACTTGAACCCCAAACCTGCGGCACCGAGCTATTGAGCGCAAGTCAAAATTATTAAACCTTCTTCTTATAAACTATCAGCAAATAAAAATAAATTTAGTCTATTTGTTCTACAAAATAAATAAAAAAGTAATAGAAAAATTTTAACGTGTTCCTTTATTTTTTATTTTTCAATTATTTTGTTATTTCATGAAACTAAATCAACAAATTTATTTTTAATTATTTTTCATTTAAGATTTCTTTATTAAATATTTTATTTTTAAACTGTTAATGTCGTTGCTTCTTATCCCACTTCGTAGACAGCAATATCTAGATCAAGCCCAAGCCAAGAACCCGTGTGGTCTCATTGAAGGAAGGAAAAGGGAGGAAAGCTTCTGTTGTGATGCAGCACGCGTAGGTAGAAATCTGACGCTGCCTTTTACGCGGTAGGGTTGTCAATCCTACGCCCAACAGACAAGTTAGACCGGGACCTACTGTTTAAAGGGATTCTGAACTACGACAAACATCCATGGGGCCTGGAGGGACAGAGTGTTCAGCACTATGGCGCTCGGTGCCACAAAAATTCGAGTCCCGGCCGTGCCATGGGTGTTTGTATTGATTGGTTCGAAATTCACTTTAAGCTGTAGGTACCGATCTCATATGACTGTGAGCATCACGAAGCCAAGTCAGGTTTTCTACCTACGCGTACTCCATCACAACAGAAGTTGCTTCCTTTCCTTTCAAGCATGAGTCTATACGGGTTCGTGGGCATTTGTCTAGATGTCTACCAAGTTTGATAAGAAACAATAACAAACATCCAGGGCACCGCCGAGAATCGAACTCGAAACTTGTGACATCAAGTACCAGAGCGCTAGTCACTCTGCCATCAGGCCCTAAAACTGTTACTAAACTAGCAACATCCAAAACTTATTTAAATCTTTTGGTACATATAAAATACATTCTAGAAAAATTATTTTTTATAGATTTGTTAGAGGTTTAATGCAAAGCGTACTGTTATGAAAACTAAAATGTTGAAAAAAATCGTTGTATATCGATAATTATTACAAAATAATCACTATCGATATCTATTATTTTTTTTACCTCTGAATCACATCATAATGGTACACCAGCTGTTGAATTTAACATCATAGCGTTAACAGATACGATGAATATAGAATACTTTGAAAATTTTAGTTAATTAAAAAGTCATTTCGTCTTACTTTTGTGTCATCATGGTAATTGAACAGTTAAGAAATACATATCTATGCTTGTATTTGTAAACTAAATAAAGTCTTTCATACTGAACCATATATTAGCTTTTTCTTTTTATAATTGCCTTGATAAAAGTTTCTTTATTGTGAAATAGTTCAGATTATTGCATGTGATGATAGGATATAGTACAGACCAGATGAGTAAATGCTATCATCATGTCTGTCTTTAACTTGATGATTGTTATCCATCAACATATTATTTTTCTGACAAATTTATTTAACCTTTAAAATGAATTAGATCAGAAAAGGGTAAAATGACGTCGCATTGACGTTTAGAATATTTAAAAATATATTTTACATGCATTTTACATACACAATGCCGTAGAAGATATTTTATTAAGTATTTAACCAATCATTTAAATTTGTTTATTGAAATGTCATCGACTGCAATACATTTTAAATTGGTTAATTAATACTAAAAATAATAAATACACATTTATAAAAGAATATATTTAAAAAAGTGTCACCATCACACTCAAAGCACAATACAGTGGGCTTCAAACAGACCCTAAACAGAATAAATTATCTCTTAATTTAAATTATAAAAACATCCTTTCGAAGGCCAAAAACCAACAGAAGAGCTGTTTCCATCCATTACAAATGACATCCCTAACCAATTCTTCACAAAGAACAATCTATTAAACCTATACAATGACATGCTACTTTTACATGGCATTGAACAACATGATATAACTAATCACATCCCATAACAATTTCCTCAGCAACCTACTTAATGATCATTGAAGCCGTAGAAGATATTTGACCAAATATTTCACCAAACATTGGAATTTTTTTTTTGTTGAAATGGCATTGACTGCAATACATTTTAAATAACTTAAATAAATATTAAAAAAAAAAAAAAAAAAAAAAAACCACATTTTTAAAAGAATATATTTCAAAATAAGTATCAATATCACACTCAAGCACAACACAGTGGGCATCAAACAGACTATTACAGTATAAATTATTCTTAATGCAAATTATAAAAACATCTGTTCGAAGGACCAGGACCAACAGAAGCGCTGTCTCCATCCATTACAAATGACATCCCAACCAATCCTTCACCAAGAACAATCTATTAAGACCAGCAACTTCCAGTAGCAAAAAGTCTTTGGCAAGTCCTTTAATGACATGCCACTTCTACATGCCATTAAACGACGTGGTATAACTAATCGCGTCCCATAACAATCTCTCCGGCAACCTACTTAATGATCATTGAAGACATACAGCTCTCAGGTCTCGCTAAATTTTCTGTAACTTAACCCACACAGATCTTTTGGTCTATTGAAAACTCAGGCTATCGGTTTCTTTTTTCTTCTTCTTTTTGAGAACTGTAAATGCTGTTGGGGTTTTTATTTTGTTCTTCCGCCATGCCTCTGCCCCGTCCACGCCAAACGATAAGAAAGTAGCTACCGAACAAGATTTGACATCGGTATAATCTTTCTCGTGACATCCCTGGCGTGGAACACACCCTTAGTATTAATTACAGTGATTACACATTTCAGCACCACCTTGTAATAAGCGATACGGAAGGCGGGTTGCAGATGGAGAGATATCGTCTGCACACTTGCTTCTTGACCCCCTTTCTCGTTTTCGAATAGGAGGGGTTGGGGATGGGGTGTTTATAAGTGGTGTGAATGTTTGTGGTTTTGCTGAAAGTATTTTAGTGCAATTGATGATTTTTATGTTTGATGTTTTCAGACATTAATTTATATAGACGTAAATAGTTATATGCATAAAAGGAAAATAAACAATTTTCAGTTATGTACATGCAAGAGTATCATTTTCTGTTTAAATTCTTTGCGAATTATCCCGTTATATTCTTATCTCATATTTGTATATCATTCTGGTATACTCGTTTCTCATATTTTCATACTCCTATCTCATATTTTTCATACTTCTATCTCATATTAATATTAGCATACTCAATCTCAATACTCTATCATATTGGTGTATTCGTATCTCATATTTGTACACACATATCTAATATTAGTATGAGTATGCTCATCTTATATTAATATTAGGATACTCAGATATTTGTATACTTGTATATTATATTAGTTCACTCGTATCTCATATTTGTATACTGTTAATGCATATTTGTCTTTGAGGACATATTTTTCATTTATTCATTGATGATCTGAGTTCATGACACTTTCATTAATTCATTGACGTTATATATTTGAAGATATGATTGTTTTAGGATAATTTATTTTTAAGGATATTTCAAAAACACATTTTAGGACAAAAAGGACATTTAGGATTTTTATTGAAAGGACACATTTCAAAATACGTTCGTTTCATTGTTTCACCAATAATATATATTTGAGAGTAAACTATTTTCATTGGTTCCTTGATGAACATACATTTGAATATATGATATTTTCATTGACTGATTAATTTCATTGATATTTGTGGACGCCTTTTAATATAAATTTACTAAATATTTATTCCATTATTAATTCTTTAAAATGCTAGACAAAAAAAGAAAAAAACTGTTGGATAACGTTATATATGCAATGCTAATAATCATGCAAGCGATATATTTTCATTGATTGAATGTAATTGTGGATATGGTATTTTTATTGATCCATTGATGATATGTAATTAAGGATAACGTATTTTTATTGATTCTTTTATGATATGTAATTATGGATGTCGTATTTTATTGATTCATTGATGATATGCTATTGAGGATGTCGTATTTTTATTGAATCATTGATAAATATGACTTTTTGAGGATATATTTTTATTCATTCATTGATCAGTTGGAATATATCAACGATGGAAAAAAATCATCGATGAAACATTGAATAGAACATATATATCAATGTTTGAATCATTGTTTCAACGGTGATATATTTTGACTTAAATTACTTTCATTTGTTCATTGATAATACATATGTGAAATTATGATATTATCCCCGATTGATTAGTTTTTCTATATTTCTATATCATTGAAAATATTATGTGCCATTATTCAATGACTTCAAACCATTTTAACGACTACCTTAAATATAAATTCACTAATTTTTTATTCCATTATTAGTTGTTGAAAACAAAAAACGTTGACGTTGCATATGTATGTCTGCTAATGACACAAACTGAATTTATTATCCTCTTGCCAAAAACTATATGAAAGGATATTTAAATGAGGTGATTTGTTTTTGTGCTTATGACTATGATTCTCCAAAACAAATATTGAATTTATTTCTGTTCCAGTACCAACGCCAGGGGGATTTAATAGTCTCTGCAAAGAACCAGACGTCCAACTGTTGCATTTGTCACACTACCATCAAATTTGAATTGCCAGCAAAAAAACAAATGCGATATTTGTGAAAGAAAAAGGATAGCATTTTCCTTTTTCGGTTGTCTTAAATACGAGAACAGAAACTGCAGGATAGCGGACAAAAAATGAATGAAAAGTTATCCTGAATAATACATAATACACCCCCAACTGTCTTGCTCTGTATGGAATTGTTCATTATGCACAGTTCATACGGTAAAATCTCTGGCTGTCAGATATGAAATACTGATATTATGTTATGAAATTCATATTATTTATTATACATTTTTTGCAATGAGATATTTAATAAGGTTTTGACGGCAACTGGAAATAGTTTTCTGAAAAAACTGGTAGTTTGGCATTGAGGCCGAGGAACTTTATAATTTTGAAGTACAGACTTTGCGTTAAAAGCAATGCAAAAGTGACAAAACAACATATTGATGAGCAATCCAGATGAATCCATAATCGTCGTGAAAAATATGTTGTATGTAAATAACATTTTCCCTATGATTCGATTCTGGTATGTGCAAGTCTTGGCATCGCACAATACTACTCAACCACACCCACGCACACCACAGTGCCTAGAAGCTGGTGCTTGTCCCTTTTACGATGGTTTTTGGGTATGATGTGGGTTGAGAAAGATAGCACTGAGCTCCTGCGACGCTCTACTGTCATATGGTGAGGACCGTAACCTACGATTGTAAAGTGGATTCCGAACTGTTACAAATATCCATGGCACAACCGACCGAAAATACCATGGTATCCGAGTGCCACAGAGCTAAATCATAGGCGATCAGGCCCCAAAGCTTGCTTGACGACTAACCATTAATGGAATACAAATAATGAATTACTAACTTTGTATTAAATTACACCTTGATAAAATGTAATAAATTCTTCTTATGCAGTCGATCGCTGAATTAAATTATATTCATTTTATTAACAATCCCTTTCCATGTAGTGATCCCAGCCTGCCATAAAGGTATAGCTTTACTCCATAAATTTTAAATTTTAGTTTTTAGTTTCAATTTTCAATTTTAGTTTTTAATGTTAATTTCAGTAGGTAATTCAAAATTAGGATTTCTTAAAATTACAAACATAACGGACTAAAACTTGATCACATACATGATTCCAGATCATTAGAATAAAAATGCGGACACTCGAAAGACACACACCTTTTCTTTAAAAATGAAAATAAACAACATTTCCTACCATTTAATAACCATTTACACCATCTTTGCCGCCACCTCGACATTTACATTTACTTTTAACATGCGCCATTTTAATGAACGAACTTTAGCTGGCGCCAATTCCACAATGTCGTAAAGCTGGTTTAGACCAAATACGCGAGACCACGGCTCCCAGATTACTTTCTTGGTACTACTCAATGGAAGGCCATCACATCTTTCACGTAGACCGGAGGCATTGTTCTTGAGAGTAAAAATCTCCCCTCCAGGACAAATGTTCCTTGCTGAGTACTGACCGAGCACTCGCTGACAGGGCTTGTCTTACGTCCACCACCACAGGCTTTAAGAAAAATTCTCTTCATGCGCTCAGGGGCTCACAACCACATGCGGGGAGAGTACTCCGCCCTTTGCTGAGGCATTTGTATTCCGTGCTCTGCAGAACCCTCCTTCAGGGAACGGTCATGCCACGGCTCGGAATGGGTGAGGGTCACTCGACTGGAAGAGGGCTCTAGATCCACCACACGCCCACATATATGTGGTGCTTTGTGACTGCTTAACGTTAATAAATGAGGTGCTCCAAGAGATAGTTAAGCTGCGTGGTGTATGAAAGCAAAAAGAAAAAAAGAGGTTAAATATTCAGACAGCTTAGAACAGGAGACTTAGCAAAAACAATGGTGCAAAAGTTTTTGTTGTATGTCATTTTGAAAATGCGTAAAAGGCGTATATACTACTCTGATACTTCTTTCATCTGCTTTAAATTGAATTAAAAAAATGTTGTGAAAATTGAAGTCCTTTGGCTAGAGCAGAGCTGACTAAAAATTTAACATCACTTTATTTAAATATCAACTTTCAATTTTTGAATTCACTCGCAATTGCGATGGATCACGTGCATTGAGCAAAAAAATGTGCACACGTTTAGGAATGTTCTCGAAGTATATATCACCGGATTTGGTTCTAATATTTTAAAACAGTTTTTCTTAAATACTGAGCGATGCACTGTGTACCGAAGTCACATGTTATTGATTTTTAAGTATGCAAATGTGACGTTTAATAGACACGATTTCGGCATAAGAATGTTTTGCAGAAAAGTACCTAACGTTGTAATGAAACAAATATAATCCTTTATGCAATGCTACCATCTGATTGGCTCACTGTGCAGAGAGAAAGTGGTGAAAATGGCGAGAGAATCTCTAACCTAATGAGATAATCTTCCTTTATGTAGATTTAAAGTTTAAATTACTTAATGTAATTTACAAATTTGAACGAGTCGTGAGGGAAGAAATTACTACAAGATATTGGTACTTTAGAGACAAGCATGTAAACTATTAACCATATAAAAATATTGTCTGTCTCATAAAAATGCAAAACTTTTGGAAAACCATCTATAGGTATGGAATGAAAAGTGAAGGAGATAAGATATATCTCGGACTGTATCATGTCATCAATTAGCACTACTAAAGTGGTGCTGCACTCCTATTATTTCCATGGCAGTTCAAAATTGTTATACATTTTGGTACTTTCTCAATGCAAGGCATACTTTATGCCATGTCCATGTAACCGCAAAGCATATGGAAAAGTTGCGTCTCTCACTGTTTATGTCTGGCCGGAGTCAAGTGCAAGACCAGGCTTTGAGGAAAAAAGCGGTAAAAGTGTGAAACATTCTAAATGCTCTTTTTTCAGGAAGTGTTTAAGCTGAAAATTATGCGTACAATGTTTGCCACTCTCTTTCCATTGATGAACTCTTTGGTTCCAACTCTGGAATATGTTGCATACTTGCCATTGAAGTAGCAAAATGTGTTGGTCAGGATGCATGTCTTACATTTCGAAACAAAAAAAGCTATTGTGATCTGAGTGTTAGGTATATGTCAGACATTTTGACCTCAATCATTTGGCACTAGATTTGCTACATTCTGCATGGTACATTCAACAATGCTAAAGTGCAACTAGCCGGTTTCCTAAAACTACGTCATCGCAATTTAGAAATTTTGAACATTCTATAGATTAATATCCTGATAGAAGCATTCACAACGATCTGTCAGCTCGGTGAAAGGCGCTTTCGAACCTCTACGAATGGCATCTATCCCTAATGTAAATACTTGCAGGTGACAGATTTTCGATTCGTATCATTTGCCTGTTTTGGTATCTTAATTTCTGAGTTTGGAACCCCTTTGTGCTATGAGCAAGCCCACGTAAC
>BPLR01000041.1:0-180831 GCA_021605095.1 Caerostris extrusa | reverse complement strand
ATTTTTGTAATTTTTAGTAATTGATTACACAACAAAATTTGAATATTTTGAATTTTCTTGAAACGAAAGCAAGAGTTGCCTAGTGTCCTGATTTTTTTATCTTTCTCCCATTACCTAATTTTGTCTCATTTCCTTGATTTTCTATTGTAAAAATTTTCTCTTGGTTTTTATATATATCTTGACCCAAAATTTAGATTCTTTGCAACGCAGAAGTGTAGTTCTGAGAAAATTTTACATCAAAAATAATGTTCACAAATACCCCATAAATGAAGTCATAATTTATGCTAGATTAATAGAGCCTTTCTACTCAGGGAGAATATATCATTTCCTGATGTAAAATTTTTGGGGGTAGATTTTCAGTTTTGGTAAACTTAATAATGTAAGATTATGCAGATAGTGATCTAGCCAATGATAGAAATTAAAATCACAGTTTTGCTAGTTACATATTCAGAATTTCAAGGGAGTTTACCATATAGAAGAGGACTGTTATTACATAGAATGCTTTAAATATGAAAGGTGGATAGAACATTTAAATACAGTGAACTGGCAAAAGTTAAATCTGTCCATTATAACAATTCCACTCGTGCAGAGTGTGAAAGGATATTTAGTCTTGTTACCAAATCAAGATCTAAATTTGGATCTGTTATAAGTGACCAAACATATTGCTATTTATTAACCGCATCAAACCTTAGTGGCAATTATGAACAAAGAATTTGAACATCTGTTAAAAGAAGCAAAATCTACCACTACTATTAATAATGTAAAAATCATTATAAAATTGTAAGTGAATATTTTCTTTTTTTATACTATACTAAATAGTTGTTTAATATTTTGTATTAGTAATTAGTATGGTAATTAGCATATTTGAAGTATTAATCAGAGGCTTATTTAAATTTATTCTATCTTTTAGAAAACTTAGTTTTTGTTTACTAAATGTTTAAGATTTAAGTATTTCAGGACTTTGTTTTTCATTTTTTATGTAAAATGTTGTATAATTTTTGTATAGTGAAAAAATTTATTATTTTTTTTACATTTAAGTATTTTGTGATTTTTCTCTCAGTGATGGTATGATTTGAAAAAAGTATAATTTAAAATTATTCTTTACCCAGAACTTCAGTATATTTCTATGGTTTTAGTATCTCACAGAAAGGGGGGTGGGGAGTGTGTAAAATCTGTTCATATATCTTTATAGGAGGTTAACAACTCTGCAAAATGTACATATCATGAAGATAGATATAAAATACAAATTGTTATATATGTTTAATATAAATATTTTGTTAAATTTAAAAAAACGATTTTGCAGCAACTTTTATCTTGGGACATTTGCTAAAGCCCTCTCCAATTTAGACATTCCAGTGATCCTTACTACTGATTAAATTATAGTGTACATTTCTTTTTTTAACTGGAGATGTTATCTCTACACTAAGCAACATTTTTGTAGATATTTAAATTTTTTTATTGTATTAGCAAATAATAATTTGTTGCATGTTAAATTATGTAAAGTATCAAATAGTTTTATTTCTGCTCTCAGTATATTGTTAAATAACTTTGAGCTTTTAAAATATTATGTTTATATCAAGTATTAAGTCTTCTTATTACCAGTAGTATGTAAAAAATTATATTCAAAATTTAATGCAAAAGTTTTAATTAGAAATAATGATTTGTAAATATTAGAAATTATTACCAAAATCAAAATTTTAAAAAAGCATGAAGTATTTAAAGTATGTTTACAATATTATTGTTTGCTTTTGATTTTATAGCCTATCATTCTGTTTTTAAAAAATGTAAGCTATTAACTTCAAAAATAGTTGTTCATTATTATTGGGGCTTGTAAATTCACAGATAAATAAATGACTTATTTGAATATAGGTAACTAGTTCAGCTGAAACTAACCATATTAGGTATAGGGCATTTTATATAGAATTTTTTTTTTTGTAAATTAAGTATGCTATTTGCTCTTTTTTAATTTAGATTATCAATCTTTTTTAGGGGAGGAGGAAAGATTGTATTTGGGGTTCTAGCAGCTGCTGGAGCAGGCTTTGCTGGAGCTGTAGTATATGGAAAATATGATCCTAAATTTAGAAAAGTACTTGAAGACAATATTCCATATGTTGAACATGTATATAAGTTATTTCCAGAGGAAGTTCAAAAGCCAGTTGGGTAAGTTTATATTGTTAAACATTAAAGTTTTGGTTATTTTGAAACCTCTAAGTATCTATTAGTTGCCTCTCTAAAAGTATTATTTTAATTAATAATATTCATACCACTTAGAATTTATCTTAATTATTCTAATCAGTATCAAGCAGAGTACATGAAATAGAGGTATTTGTTGCAATAAAAATAAAAAATATAAAGGTTGATTAAAAATATTGGCATTTTTAAATTTATTAAAAATATAAAAAAAAAAAAAAAAAAAGATTTATGGTGTTATATCCTCTTTTTTAAAAAAATATTAACTTCTATGCAAAAACATAATATTAAAATAAGTATAAAAATGATGCCTAAGCAATATTGTGCTATTTTCATACAATTAAATGATAAATCTTATGTTCTAGATTCTTTGTCATACACACTTTCTGTCACACATTTTTGTCTACTTTGCTTTGCACTGAAGTTATGATGATTCTTCTGTTTGCTTTATTTCTTTTACTGTTTCTAAATCATCAATTTCATGTTCTCTTAATCATCATATTTCAATCATTCAACAACACAATTCACTGCTGTTCTCTTACAGTAAAATTTAAATACAGGCTGATTTGAGTTCTGTCTTCTTACACTATCATTTAAAGGCTTTATGTAATTGAAAAGCAAAATAGGATTCTACCGAAAATTAACAAATCCAAATTTTTTTTAACGATGTTAATAGCACTAGAAACTTTAATTTGCATGTCCTATCATGTTGCAAGTATCCTTAAAATTTCAGTCTCTTTGATGCTCCCTTTGTAATATTGCAATTTTAATCTGCATCAATTTAGTATGTCGGTTTAAAAATAAAGAGAACTTATTCCTCTAAAAGCATGCAAGAAATTGTGGAAATGTGATTAATTTAGATTACACTATTTATTTATAATTGTTAAGGATTTTATCAAGAATTAAAAGTTTATTTCACATAAGTAAATTAATAATCATATTACCAAATTTAAAAAAAAAAGAAAGAATAAAAATTCTCACCCTTCTTGTTTTTAAATCTATATTGTATTTTATAATTACTACTTAATTTAAATTAATAAGACATTTTTATTTCTAGACCTACAAAGATTTCAATAGATGAAAAATCCAAAGAAACATCAATACCTACTAGTTTGTTGAAAAAAAAACTTGATCGAGAAAAAGCATCTACAATAGAAGTATTTTATTTATTCATTCATTTTTTATACTCATAAAACAGATTAATTTACATATTTCAGGAGTTATTAAATAGATGTCATAGACCCTTGCTTTCTGTTTTAAAAAAATATAATTAATAATTGACTTAATAATTTTATTGAGAAGAAATTGTAATGTTTAATTAATTAAAATAACTGTTACATAAAAGTTCATTTTATGAATAAAAAAAAAAATATTTATGCACATTCTGAATTTTTTTGTTTTGCCTTTTTTTCTATATTTGAACTATTTTTGTGCATTTTTAAATATTTGTTATATTCATTATTCTGTTGTTCATCTATAGAGTACTTCAGATTATTAAAAAAAAAAAAAAATTTAAAATTTAATATTAATTTAAAATATAAACTATGAATATATCATTTGTTGTGAATGCTGTTCCTCCCATTAACAATTTATTATGTTATAAAATATTTGTTGTAAGTTCTACTATTTATGCTAGTGAAATAATGGTTACTCTTTGAATTTGTTACTGGATGGCAGTATTTAGAATTTGTCCTAAATAAAAATTGGTGAAAGATGAAGAAATTTTCCAAATTTGATGAAAGCTTGATTGAAGAGGATATTTCAAAGTGCTTTACCAATCATATTTTCTGTATTTAATAAATTACCTTTATTAGTTGAATCTATAACAGGCCATATTTTTAATATCAATTATAAACTTTGAGTTATTATTTATCATAATTATTCTATTGTTACAAAATATTACTGATTCTGGTATTAAATGCAATATATGACTTTGTATCATTACTGTTTTAAATTTTTATATGTTTTACTAAAATGTATTTGAAATTACTGAAATATATTTTTATCCAGTTATATATATTTTATGCTCTCATGTTAGTAGTTCATGTTCATTCAAATTTATATTTAAAGCTACACAAATCAAATTGTGTATGATTAAAATTCCCTGGTTGTACTTGCAAAAATAAATATTATGCATAATTTCTTTATGTTAAAAGTGTTTTTGAATTTTGATATTTATTTCTTGTTATGACAAATTAAAATTTTGTTTTAGGTTCAAAAGTCAGAAAGAAAATCTAAAGAAGTCCCTATTCAACCAAGTGGTAAGATTCTTTTTTGCTAATATTTTTAAAGTCATAAGTCAAATTTAATCATTTTAAACTTTCATGCTACATATTTAGGCCTTAGAAAATGTATGTGCAAATTGATAGTTAAAATTTGTATGTTTTATTAACAATAGATTAATTTCCTTTAATTCAAGGTATATATTTTTGTTGAGCATGGTTTCCATGGATAAAATGAATCTACATTTTTACAATAACAAACATTTGGGGAAACTTACTAATCAAAATTGCTTGAATTGAATAAATATAGGTGACTTCTTAAATTTTATTTTACATATTAATAACTGGACTTTAAAGAGTTACTATGCATATTATTGTGGTGTTCTTAGAATTGCTATTAATACAGTTAACAACAATATTTAAATTTGGAACTTTTCTGATTAAATTTTGTTGCAGTATAAAAACAATTCCGATAATCTACTATACCAAATAACATCTGGTGATTTAATGTATTTTATTATTGCGTACAAAAACACTACCAAGTACTGCCGCTGATCAAAGATGTCCTTTGCAAAGCAGATAATATAGCTTCTGACTTCTATTATTTCTTGTAATCAAAACAAACACAACCCTAATTTAAAAATTAAAAATATATTTTTGGCATATTTTGTAAATGCTATAACCATTTCAAATCATTCATACATTTATGCTGCACCATTAAAACAAAATTATCACAAGGTAAAAATCAAAAATTTGATGACTGTTGTTCTCACCAATAGCACTAACAGCACTCACACATGTTCTCTTTCACAAGCGGACTGTATCACACTCACACAATAAAAAACCAAAGGTTTAAAACTCAACAATCACTTTATTTACACGACACAGCCACAGCCACTCGCAGCCGTGATGTTCTCTCTTGCCACTCTGGCGTTACACTGATCAGACTCACACTTATGCGCTCGCTGGCGCATGTATACATGCACTTTTCGCCGCTAGGGGTATCCTTACTTGCGCGTTGGCGCGGGCATGCCGCCCGGCGTTGACATGTTCACATTCAACTCTTTAAGAATTCAAATATTCACAAAATTCTCAAATTATTCACTTATACACTGATAACACAAAAAAATACACAATAAAAAAATACATTTTCTTAAAAATATTCACACAATAAGCAGATAACAAAAATACACAATATAAAAAGTAATTTTCCTCATTAACACTAGGCAAAGGTACGATATTAACTACTGGCCTTTTATATGTGGCATTTTTATCTTTTAAAGTAACCACTCTTGTTATTTTATCTTCACCTGGATGAATTTTGATAATTCTGGCCAAATTCCATTTTAAAGGACAATACTTATCGGGATTTTTAATTAACACCAAATCACCTTCTTTTATATCTGCTTTACCCTTAGACCATTTAGGTCTATTTAACAGCTTATTTAAATACTCCGATGACCACTTTTTCCAAAGATGTTGAGTCATTTTTTGAACCAATTGCCAACGGCTCAATCAATTCATTGGAGTTTCACTAAAATTAGGTTCACGCAATGTAACTAAAGATGAACCAATTAAAAAATGTGCAGGAGTTAATGCTTCCACATCATTTGGATCACTTGAAAGTGGACAAAGGGGTCTAGAATTAAGAACTGCCTCGATTTGAACAATAAGAGTTAAAAACTCTTCATAGCTTAAAAGTGTTTTCCCTACAATACGTTTCAAATGGTATTTAAGAGATTTGACACTAGATTACCATAGTCCTCCAAAGTGTGGAGTAGTAGGGGATTAAAGAACCACTTAATACTTTCATTAGCCATATAATTCTCAATTTCTTCTGCACTCTTAAACTTAAATAAAGATTTGAGAAACACTTTTAATTCTCTATTGGCACCAACAAAATTTCGACCATTGTCACTATACACTTCTGCAGGCTTACCTCTTCTAGCTATAAATCTTTTCAGGCTTGCTAAAAATGCTGCAGTAGTTAAGTCATTTACAATTTCAAAATGTAAGCATTATGTAGAGAAACATACATATATACACACAAATATCTTTTTTATCTGTTTACTTCGTCAGTGAAATTGTTGATTTCAAATGGACCACAAAAAGTCCACACCTAACCTCCAGGATACTCGTTGTTCACTAAAAATGGTGGTCCACTCCACCATAACTCATTCTCTTGGAGTTTATCTGCATGTAAATGATGTCGGCATTGTTCATTGTTCATTTCAGAAGACACAAAATTCCAGTCTTTGAAATTTGTAAATTGCTGTATTTTTGATACGCGATTAGACACAAATGTTTTTAAGTAACACGGTTCTTTCATTATCCTTTCATTTCTCTTTATCAAGGCCTGGATAATTTTCGAATCTGTCCACAAAACAGTTCGAGACACACCACTTTTAACGATGTTTTCACTTTGTGCACTAATTTAGATAGCAGCATGGTAGCACAGAGCTCCAATCGTGGAATTGAAATGGTTTTGTTCGGGCAACTCGAGATTTGTTGACACTTAGTTTCACACACACTTGTCCAGAAGCACTGCAATATTTTAAATAAAGTGCTGCTCTGTAAGAGACTTCACTAACATCTGAGAAGCCTTGAAGTTCGATGCATGTCGATTCACTGAGACTTATGCATCTTGGAATTTTAATGTTGTTGATAGTTGTTAAAGCTATAAGAAATTCCTGCCATTCCTCAAGTTCTTTTTAGGCACATTATCATTCCAATCCAGCTTGATTAGCCACAGTTTCTGCAAGAAAATTTTTGCCTTTGTCACAATTGGGCCAAGTAAACCCAAAGGATCAAAAATCTTTGCTATGGTTGGTAACACCGCACGCTTTGTAAATGAATTACCAAAGTCTACTTTCGCTTTGAAGGAAAAACAATCTTTGTTTGGTTGCCATATTGTTCCTAATGTTTTTATTTCCTCTGGATTAAAGGAGTAATCAGCCTCGTCACTCTCCGCCAGAAAATTTCCTCTGCTGCACCACTGATTTAACTGCATTCCACCTCTGTCCTGAATTTCTGTTAACTCTTTAGTAAGTCTGAGAGCTTCCGTTACAGTATTTACGCCGGAAAGGACATCGTCCATATAAAAGTCCTCTGCCAATATCGGTGTCGATACCGGAAAATTATCTTTCTCATCTATTGCTAATTGCTTAAGTGTGCGCATAGCTAAAAAAAAGGAGCACTAACTGTTCCGTATGTGACAGTTGCGAGTTCGTATTCTTTAACTGGCTCGTTAATTCCGTCTTTCCACAAAATACGCTGCAATTTTCTTTGGCTGGGGCAAATGTTTATGGTTCTATACATTTTTTTAATATCGGCCGAAAACGAATAAATGTGCTTACGAAATCTAACCATAATTGAAAAAAAGGTCGTCCTTGTATTACCCCTCCGTTATATTGTAAAGAATTAAGTGAATTTCCTTCTGTTGTAAGGGAAGACGCGTTAAACACGACACAAGTTTTGTTTTTAATTTGTCGGGACGGTATACACCTAAGTGAGGTATATAATAAGTACCCTCAGTTTCTTCACTTTCTTTAATTTGATTCATGTGACCCATTTCTTCATATTCACGTAAAAATCTTTATATAACAACAAATAGTCAGGATCTTTTACTAATCGCCTCCATAAGGAATCTAACCTTTTAGCGCAATATTTCTAGATTTACCCAAACACTTAGGATCTTCTTTAAGGGGCATTTTAACTACATATTTTCCCTTCTATATCTCTATAAAAATTATCTTTTTTTGTAATGCTCTTCACATATCCGAGTTTCATTATTAGGAGGAATGTCCATTTCTATATTTTCTATTTCTCAGAAAGATTTAACAGTTTTATCTAACTGCTCATAATTATCTCTAATTAATCCACAATGAATATTCTCATTTAAATCACAAAAGGAACACTCACGGAAACAACATATCTGAAACACGAATTTTGCAAAACTAAGCCAGATTCAGAGGGATATATTTGTCCTGATCTCAAAAGGCTATAAAAAATCTCTGCGCCTAATAAAATATCAATTCTACCTGGAATGTTAAATTGTGGATCCGCTAACTCAATATTACTTAAATCATACATATTAACTTTTAATATTTTACTAGGAGTTACATTAGTAATTCGAGGAACAATTAAAAATTTCAACTCTCTTTCGTAGCTATTTGATTTATTTTTTAATTTAGCAGTAACTTGATTTTTAATATTTAAAGACGCGTCATTTAATCCCGATACTACTAGATTAGTTTTTTTTTCTTTAAATTAAGTCTATCAGCACATTCTCTAGTTATAAAACAGGCCATTGAACCTTGATCTAAAAGCGCTCTTACTTGTAATGAATTTCCTGAATTATTATCTAAATAACATTTAGCTGTGCTCAATAGAACCGTTTTGGATCCACTTGGCATAAAGCTCGTAGCTGCAAATAATTTATTACTATTTGGAGAAGTGCTTTCACCGGCAGATGTAAACTCTTGAGCTGTGGGGAAAACGGGTATTGGAACCGATTTCATTATGTTCTTTCTGATACAACTCATCGCGATTCTCTGCGCTTTTGCGCGGTAGTGTAAACTTTTATGGTGTTTACGTTTACAAAAACAAACTTTCGATTTGCAATTAGACACTGAACAATTGATTTGTAAACAATTAAAACACATATGGTTTTGTTTTACAAGCTCAACTCTCTGATTCACTGACATTTTTAAATAATTTGGACAATTAGAAATATGGTGATTTTTAGTACATAAAATACAATTTGAATCTTTTAAGCCCGAAACAAACACTTTTGACACAATTTTAGAATTTCTAAAATTAGTTTTACTTTTTTGTACGTTACTTGTGCCTTCGTAAATTGACTTTCCACGCGATGCAACATAAATATCGCATTCTTCAGCTAATTTTACTGGGGGGAACCAACTATCTGCTTGTCGTATACCTATGCGAGATGCAATTTCTCTATCTAATGTTTGAAATAACTTATCGGAAACTATTAATTGCTTTAATGTGTCAAAATCCGACACTTTTCTTTAATTTTAAATAATATTCAAAATTAGTAGTTAACCGCGACGCAAACTGCACATACGATTCATTTAAGCGTTCAGCTTTCCTAAAATTAACTAAACATGCTTGTGGTGAAGGCTCATACTCTCGCAACACAACTGACTTAATTGTCTCATAGTTTTTTAGATCTTCATCACTTAAGTTATTATATTAGAAGCTTTTTCTCCTAATAAATTTAACAGAATCTCAGCTTTATATATCTCAGGTACCTCTTTAATATTAAATGCTCGCTCTAAAAATTAAAGAAAAACTCCACCCTTCCGGTAGAGTAGGGATTCTGACAATTAAAGTTCTAACACTTTTTATTACTTGATCAATAGTATCTGGTTTGGCTTCACCTTCACACACTTTTTGCGAGTTCTAATTCATTTTTAACTCGTTCTAATTTTATTTTTTCCAGATCTATTTCCACTTACTTCTTTTACAAAGCTTTTCACTTGACACAACACTATCCACAGGTTTGAGCCACTCTCCGGCTCGACGGACCAAAATGTTCTCGTCAATAGCACTAACAGCACTCACACATGTTCTCTTTCACAAGCAGACTGTATCACACTCACACAATAAAAAACCAAAGGTTTAAAACTCAACAATCACTTTATTTACACGACACAGACACTCGCAGCCGTGTTGTTCTCTCTTGCCACTCTGGCGTTACACTGATCAGACTCACACTTATGCGCTCGCTGGCGCATGTGTACACGCACTTTTTTTTTCGCCGCTAGGGGTATCCTTGCGCGTTGGCGCAAACAACTGTATTTTTTCTATATCTTTTTATTCAGAATGTTTTTATGAATTGCTAAAAGATACATTCGAACATTGCACTTTAATGTAAAGTCCTATATCATTAGTAACATGCAATAGCAACATTCATCATGTTTACTTGTGTGAAAAATCACTTTAATTGGATGGTTTTGTTATTGATTGGTTTATTTTTATAATCAGTCTATGGTAAAATTTGTTTAAAAAAATAAAACGAGATCAGATTATATACCTTTTTTTAAAATATTGTCAGACATTAAGATGAAGATTAATCATTAAGTTTCAATTTTAAAAAAATTCTTTTTTTTCACTGCCAGAATATTCTCTAAATTAGGTTGGAATTTGAATATTTCCTTTTATTGTTTATTTCTTTGCATTTCATTGGTGTGTTTTTATTTAACATCTTTTGTAATGATAAATTGTTTACAGTACTGCAAGGAGATTTTCTATTTTATAAAGGATGGGTGGCATCTCTGCTAGACTAGGGATTTTAATGTAAGCAAAACTATAAAACCAAAATTACCAAAGCACTTTTCACTATATACCACAATGGTTAAAAATTCATTATAGTATGCTATTATTAATAAATCAGTGCCAATTCTTAATTTTTTAAACATACATACGTAATTACATTTTTTTTTTTTTTTCCTAATGAAACTGATTTTTAGTTACATTACATAATTTATCTTTTCCTTTGGTTCTGTAAATTATATTCAGTGAAAATATCTATATAAACAAAGATGTACCAAATAATTGTTTTACAATCAATCTTGACCAAGTATTAGCCATTTATTTTAATGTTATGAGTAAAAAAATTTTATAATATATGATATTTATATTATGTTTTTGTGTTTATTTCTAATAAAACCTAAATACAGCTTATCTTGAATGGGTTACTTTGAATGCAGTGCAGAAGTACATCTATGAATTTGCTCAATTCTAAAACAGCATATTTGACATATTTTTATGAAAATACAATTTATTTTTAAATAACGCAGAGAATGTAGGAAATTTCAAAGCATTAAATCTAGTAATTATGAAGGCATATCAATATTAGCTTTCAGTATTTGTAATATTTTGTCCCTGATAGAGATATTCATTGTGGATGAAGAATTATTTTTGTAGAAAAGGATTAAAAATAATTATTTCTAGCTCTTGTTATTATCTTTAACTTCAAAAAAATTAATATTTTTTATTTAAAGGTAGTACTACTAATATAATTGCTATTGATAACTAAAACATAAAAAAAAAAAAATTTACTTCAAGGTATTTTCTCTGTCCAAAACTGTAATTAGTCTGTTATATCCACTTCCGGAGACATGAAAATAAGTTTACTGCATTTCTCGTATCTTTTATCTCAATCTGGTTTATCATTTTTATTTTTAATCTTCCAATAAGTTATGCAGTACTAACTAGCTTCACACCAGTGATATTCAAATCAACCTTTTCTCTAGTTTTTATTTGTCCAATAAAGTAATTTCATGCAGTGAAATTCAAAGGGTTACAAATTTTATAAAGCTGAAATCAGTGTTTGTTAAAAATTTTATCTATTCTGTTATTGATAAATCATATTATTCCATTAATAAATATTGCTACCCTTTAGGAGCTGTATGTTTATGTACTTCTGAGTAACCATTGGGAATAGTTCTTATCAAATAAAAAGTTAAAATATATTTAAATATGCAAATTACTTTATATTTTAAAAAAAAAAAAAAAAAAAACCTTTCCTATTAATAGATGAGTAGCACATTGATGTTTCCATGTCAAATTTTTAAAAAATGAAATGAAAAAAAAAAAAAAAAAGAAATACTTATACTTGTAGGATGGCATTACTATAAAAATTATTATTCATACAACACAAACAAGCCTGTTTTAATATATCCTTTTTTAAAAGCATGTCAACTATGTAGGCTTTGCTATAGATTTGTATTGAATGTTGCCTGTTTTCATAAATAGTTCATTATTAGTGATATCTGCTTTTTCCTCTTATATCTTTATGCTTAGAAGCATGCTTTCAAAAAAAAAAATTATGATGATAATAAAAATTATAGATGTATTAAAAGCTTCTCAGTGTAATTATTTTTAAACCTCATTGCACTTTGCTCTTAAGTATTAAATAATTGCTTTTTTCCTTTTTAAAAGAAATGCTAATTATTTGTCTACTATAAATAAATAAATACAGAAATTATGCTAAAGAACAGATACAATTATTATAAAATACCTTAAAATATGATTTTTTATAGTGTTATTGAATTTTAGTAAAGCACATTTTTTTTTTCGTGAAAATGTCTATGAATAAATGCATGCCTGCAACAGTACATTTTTAAAGTATATTATGAAAAATAATTTCAAATTCTCTTTGAGAGTGCTTTGCATGTTTCATGGATGATTTAAATGCATGTTTAATTTCCTTTTATAGATCCTATAATTCCTGATTCTAATGTAAAAAAAATGGAGACCAAGCCATCTGAACTGAGTGTTAAATCTTTGGAGAAACAAGAATCTGAGAGTTCATGTTTGTTTTTATTATTTTTTTCCATTTTATTTTGAACTTCTTAAATCAATCAATTAATATATTGTTTAACAAATGCCTGTATATTATCTGTTAAAAAAAGATTTTTTTTTTTTTTTTTTTTTTTTTTTTTTTTTTTTTTAGCTTATGAAAACCTTGTATCTGACATGACAAAAAGGATAGAAAAGAATTCTGAAGAAGTAAAAACAGCTTATGAAACAGCAGTCAGTACTGTTAGATTACATACAAAAGCTTTATATGAAGCATTAGATCTACCAGAGGTAGGTAAATAAATATAGTTTAATGGATTAAGATATATATTATTGATTATATTAAAAATGAGTACAATTTTATCACATATTTATAAAAATTAACAAATTCTATTGTTGATATTGATTTTCATATAAAATTTTAATTATTTGGAATATTTAATAGATTTTTCAGTTATAAAATGTATTTTTTACTTTTTATACTAAATTTAATTTTAAATTTTTGCTTTATATCATTAGTAAAAGAAACTTGGTTTATTCAAAACTTAAAATTGTTATTTGCGAGATATGGGTGTAAAATGTAACAGAAGAATTTGTGAAAAAAATATTTTTTAAAAAAAATTTCAAATTTGAGCATAAATTTTTTAGCTATCCTTATGGATTGATAATTGAGATAACTATATATTGCTTTGTAGGGTAAAGATGGGGATATTGTATGGAAAGAAGTGAAAACGACTAGTTCAGAAAAAAATGCTGCATTGAAATCAGCTGAAGAAAAAGCAACAGAAACAAAGTATGTATTTCAAATTTTGTCTTCTCTCAAAGTTTTTTTTTTTTTTTATGTAATTATTTTTTTGTCAGCTAAATATATGAAATTATCTTCCCTAATAACTTATAAACAAAATTTTTAATTTTATATTCTCTTTTAATTGACGAATTTAGCAAGAAATTATAAAATCAGTTACCTTTCTTTGTATACTGGCTTCCAAATCTTACAATACAAACAATTTTTTATATCTAATTTACAAACAAATGAACATGAAGACATAAAATTTGAAAAAAAAAATGTATATTAAAAAGCTATTTTTCGAATTTGCGTAATCTTAACATCAGATATGATTGAGAAACAAAGACAACTTTTTATGGAAGAAATTTAACAAATGAGTTAAGTAAGGATTATGGTCACTCCTAGCTGAAATGCATTGATATTTTCAAAATATTAGCTAGTGTGATGAAGCCTTATCATCCATTAGGATAAATTCGCTATCTTTAGTACCAGACTTTTGATTTGATATATGGATTAAGGAGCTCATCCAGAGATATTACAGTTCCTCCATGGTTCAGATGCAGATCAGTTTCACTACACAGATTCCAGCCCATGTTTGTACATCCTTTATAACAGTTTTTCAACAATGTTAGACTGGTATATCTGGCACCTTGCTCTCTAGATCAGTAAATGACCAGAACATCTCTCTACTGTAAACTTGGTTTGTCTGTGAAGTGTACAGAAGTCTCTTGTTCTTTGTAAATGGGTGCTTTTTTTGTTATTGGTCGAGAGGGACATATACAAGGGATTGTGTATAAAGTCCTTGATTTTTACAGAGTTCTTTATGCTATACAAGCAGATAGTATGAAAATTCATCTTTGTTACATCAAAATATCTAAAAATAGCTGGGACACAGTAATTTCCCTCCTACTTTGGGCCAAAATAACTAGAAAATGATTATCAGATGCAGTTTGTAATATGTTGTTAACCTTCACACGCCTCTTTTTGAAAGTGAATGTTCTCATTAGAACTGATCTCAAGGTCTTTGAAATATGCTGGGAAATACATTACAATATGCAGCAGCATTAGCTTGTGATAACCCCATGTTTTACCATTCAATCTGGTAGACTTCTCCTCGACATTGTTAACAATATCTTCATACCAATAATTGAAGATCAACAAACATTGGTAAAAATTATACACATTAAAAAGTGGGGTATTCTCATTTTCCTCTAATTTCTATATAAGTGCCCAGTTTTCAAAAAAATTGTTGGTATAATTTTTCATCATATTTTATTAATATTATTTATGATCATTTATTTAAACCATACTTCTTATCTTTTCATTTGTAACTGTTTATAAATAAGAATATCATTGACTAACTCAGATTTAATAATATAACACTAAGAGCTACAGTTACACATACACAAAAAACAAAAGCATCATAACAAATTATGTAAATATGCTCATGAGATATCGAGACTGATTGAATTGAGTTTCCTTTAATGCTATAGATGGTGTTCTGTTTTATTTGACATTTGCTACACATTTAATAGTGAGTAACGAAAGACAGGTTCTACGTAACTTTTAAAGGCCAGAGTATTTAACTATATCTGATTTTCAGATGCTGGACTTTCATAATTAATTGGTGCATATAGTATATGTATGAGATAAATTAATACAATTCTGATGCAATGTATTGTTAGCTTTGAATTATTATTATTATTTATTTTTATTAGCTTTATTAAGAGTTGAATATATATTCTAGGATTCTTATAGAAAAGTTAAAAGTGAATATGAAGAAACTTGCAACCCAAGATAAGAAGAATCCATTAATTAAAACTGCTGAAGAAGTTGTTTCTAAAGTTGAAAATCAACTTCAAAATGCGCAGGCTGAAGTAATTAGGCTAACATCTCTTAACAAATTTTTTAAAGGCACTTTTTTTATTTATAACTTCAATGATTTATGGCTGAATTGAATTTACTAATATGATTTCTGTTCGATAGCTCGGTCACAAAAATATAAACTCAAATAATCTTCGACACAGACACGAAGAAAAGAATGGACTGTATAAATTTAATCTCCTTTATTTAGGCAGCCATCAAGCTTGAAGATGGACTGCCACACACAACCTTTCTCGTTGGTTACACTTATTGAACTCTTTTACTTATGCAGCCATCAAGCTCGAAGATGCACTGCCACACGACCATTCTCGTTGGTCGTAGTTGTTCAACTCATTTAGTTTATGCAGCCATCAAGCTTGAAGATGCACTGCTCACACAACCTTTCTCTTTGGTTGCAGAAGTTCAACTCGTTTACTTCTTTCTCTCTCTCCTGTCACCTCACCCCCTGCCAGACACCCCCACAGACAGGATGTTTTTCTGGACATAGGGCGTTGACCTCCCCTATGCAGGGGGACATGGGTTTCGACGTAACATACCGCCACCCATTGATATGTTTACTAAACATTCAATAATATACAATAAATCATTCTAACATACAAAATTAACAATTCTAAACATATAATAAGTCATTGAAAAAATGAATATATATATGTATACATTGTACTAAATTTAAACAAATTACAAACATAATACCATGAATATAAACAAAAGCACTCTAAAGGAAATTACTCTGGCATAGGCAAAACACACACTTTTGATACTGGTCTCTTAAAAATTCCACTCTGGGTTTTTATATTGAGCACTCTGATTTTATTATCAACACCATAATAAATATCAATTACTCTGCCCAAAGACCATTTGTAAATAGGTAAATTATCAACCAATAGCACTAAATCACCAATGTTTACATTGTCATTTTCAAAGACCCATTTATTTCTTTGTTGCAATTCACTTAAATAGCTATGGTGCCATTTTTTCACACTAATTGAACTATTTTAGTTACCCTTTTGCCACTTATTAAGATTATTATCTTCTAAATCAATTAAATTAGGCTCTAAAATAGCATTCATTGATCGATTAATCAAAACTGGGCTAAAAGAGTTAAAACTTCAAGTTATCACTATCAGTAGAAATTGGACTCAATGGTCTAGAATTCAAAATTGCTTCAGTTTCTATACACACAGTTAAACTCCATAATTTAAACTAGCACCTTTAACTACTCTACTAAAATGAAACTTAAATTATTTAATGGCCACTTCCCAGAGACCACCAAAATTTGGGGCTCGAGGGGAATAAATTTCCATTTAATACCTTCTTCACATAAATATGAAGGTAACTTAATATCAGGATTAATAACTAACTCATGAAACTTTTGAATTTCTCTGTTCGCACCTACAAAATTCTTTGCACTATCAGAATATAATTTAGCACATTTGCCTCTACGTGCAATAAATCTTTTAAAGCAGCTATAAAGGATTCGGATGATAAATCAGAAACACTCTCAATATGTACTGCCTTAAACACAAAACAAACAAATAAACATACATACATTTTACACACAATACTTTTTCTTTGTTTACCAATTTTAACCAAAAATGGTCCACAGAAATCTACTCCTTAAACATTAAATCGATAATTCAAGGTAACTATATCTCTTGGTTAACTACCCATTAATTGTGTTGACACAATAGGTTTTACTTTAAAACATAACACATTTATGCACTATTTTTCTGCAAATAGATTTTCCACCTATAGGCCAGAATTACTCACGTACATGACACAAAAGAGCAGATAATCCTACATTAAATATTTTATATGGTAATAAGAAATTAACGTCTCAATAAATGCATGATTTTTAGGCAACATTATACGGTGTATTTTTATCACAACTACATTCCGCATCACTCAAACGTCCACCTACTCTTAAGATTCCATCTAAATCTAAAAGGGATTTAAAGATTTTATTTTACTCTTCGACATAAGTTTCTTATCTTTCAATAGACTTTTGAAAACCTTTCTTGTTGAATAGAATTTACCAGAAATATCTCAGCAATATTAATTTCTATCATGCATGAATAACTAAACAATAATAATATATATAAATTATCAATATAAATAAATTATCAATTGAATAATTTAATTTAAATGACAAACACTTGGTATTTCTAATAAATCTAAATATGTAAACTTTTATATAATTATTACTTAAACTCAATAAATAGTTCATGAAATTTTAATCACTTGTTTCATAAACAATTTGTTCTCACCAACACTGGATCACTCAGTTCAGAAAAGTTCTCGTCCTGTTTATCAAGGATCTGGATCGGTTTATCAGGATACTTTTCTCCAGCCAGGAACTCTGGTCTCACCTAATGTGGTATCACTGAAAATCAGATGACAATCGATGAATTGTAGCAACTCTGATGAGCACTAAAGTCTCTTAATCACTTGATTTCGAATCACTGCAATGAACTACTTAGATGTCTTAAGCTTCAAGGCACATTCACAAAAGTAAGTTGATGAATTCTCAAAATTAAACGTTGAGGACCATTGAAGCATATTAAACACCAACTGTAACAGATGTTATACTCTCGCACGAACAGTTGAGGTTCGGCAATGGCATTTGTTGTTCAGGGCATATTCCCTTACCAGCCACCTCTGTTTCTTCGACGGCCCCATAGTTGAACGGCTCCTGTAGCTTGAACTGTAGACTCCACCACCTCCAAATGATGGTTTACCATATCTGCTTCCTCTATCTCCTCCATAACGGAAACCATCTCCCTCTGACTCCACGGTATTCTCCTCCTCCACAGTCTCCTCGTTTATCTCCACTGGAATAGCCACCATCTTTACTGCCGCGGATGTCTCCATCACCATGGTCTCCTCGTTTAACTCCATCACCTCGGGATGGGTCCACTCTTATCTTTGAACCATTGATGGTAGCTCCATTCATGGTCTTTGAGGAACAATCAAATACTCGTAATTTCTCAGGCCAGTAAACGCCATGATGAGTTGCATGAGTAGCATCTGGTACTTTTCCTCAATTATTTTCTCGCATGTAGAATTTTCACTATTACCTGTTAATTCAATTTCTCAAACCCTTCTACTGGCCAAATTTTTCTCAATGGAAAATCAACTTTATCTGTGGATAGTCTACAACGTTCTCTATTTACATTTCCTGTGGTGCTGCACCCAGGCACCATAAAGCGAACACAGTATTCTGAAGAATAAGATTTGAATTTTCCATATCACTCTCCTCAACATCATTTTCTTTCACAGAAGTACGTGGTTGATTAGAAATCATAGGCTTTACAGGTAATGCAGGCTTAGAAGGAACTACAGGTTTTACACTGCGAGACTCAATAGATTTAGGTTTCTCTTTTTACTTGCTTCTAATACAGATGATGTTGTTGAAGGAATATGAGAGGTTCGAGTTTGGTGGCAAGAAGTGTTGCTGTTTGAATCACTTGACTTCTTGGATTCGTTCAAATTCTCTTTTGTACTGACTGTGTTAGTAACACCTTTTTCTGGAACATTGTCAGTTTTTGCACTGTTTTGCTGTGCAGAAGTATTTGACGCAAAATAACTTGAATTATAAACATTGGAAAATGGTCGTTGAGTAAGACTACACACGTTTGATGTTGGCTTCACAACTGATAATGTATTAACATTTTTCTTATTAGAAGTTGAAGAATCTAAACTATTGGGCCATGACTCATCTTCAGTTGAGGAAGACAACGAGTCATCACTCACTCCTTTATTATAGCTAATTTGGGAAGTTTTAGCTGAATCCCTTTTCCATTTTGCAAGTTCCAGCTCTTTTTCAAGTTTGGCCAAATGAATTTTCTCTATCTCTAATTTTTATTTCACTTTCTCGTTTGTCCCTCTCGAATTTTTCTTTCTCTAATTCTAATTTAATTTTACTTTCTCGTTTGTCCCTCTCGAATTTTTCTTTCTCTAATTCTAATTTAATTTCACTTTCTCGTTTATCCCTCTCGAATTTTTCTTTCTTTTCCCTCCTTTCTTCTAAAACATCATCCACAAGATTGCGCACTATTTCAATCCTGCATCTATAGACATGACTGGATTTGATCAAGTCAATCAACTCTATTTTTCTAGCATTGACTGGAATGGTTAAGCCCATCTCTTCCGCTACCTCTTTTAGCTCATTCTTCTTTAGATTTAAAGAAACAGACATTGTTTATTCACTTAAATTCACTAACAATGCACTGCAGATCTTAACAAACCTGTCAAACTAAACACTCTAATTCAACACCTTAATTAACCTAAATTAACACAACAAACAAAAGCAACTAACACATTAGAATTATTAAACTTCACCTACCGAACTCATGGTAGAATGCAGCTAAAGATTCGTGGAAATCCAATGGATCACTCTATCTCAATGATCAACTAATCCTTCTCCGGGAGACTGGACCAAAATGTTCGATAGCTCGGTCACAAAAATATAAACTCAAATAATCTTCGACACAGACACGAAGAAAAGAATGGACTGTATAAATTTAATCTCCTTTATTTAGGCAGCCATCAAGCTCGAAGATGCACTGCCACACGACCATTCTCGTTGGTCGTAGTTGTTCAACTCATTTAGTTTATGCAGCCATCAAGCTCGAAGATGCACTGCTCACACAACCTTTCTCTTTGGTTGCAGAAGTTCAACTCGTTTACTTCTTTCTCTCTCTCCTGTCACCTCACCCCCTGCCAGACACCCCCACAGACAGGATGTTTTTCTGGACATAGGGCGTTGACCTCCCCTATGCAGGGGGGACATGGGTTTTGACGTAACAATTTCAATAAATTATTTTACATGGGAATAAAAATTATAATTTTAATAAAGTGTTTTTATTATTAAAATTTTGAATTTTCACATTTTTATGCATAAATTTTAATTAAGTGCCTTTATTAATGTAAATTTATGATAATGAAAGGAAATAGAATATATTTTTCATATTTTGTCTCTTTGTTTAAAATGTGTTAATTTTTTTTTTCAAGTGCTTTTTCTAATTCATTATATTTACTAGGTTACAACGGTTGAAACAGAAGCTAAAACAGCTGCTGAATATCAGAAACTAGTTAATGCCAGTAAAGAGCAATTTCAAAAGGAATTACAGATTGTTTTACCTAATTATGTGTATGGTGACAAAGGTATGCTAAACTTTTAAAAATATTTCATACAGCCTAGTTAAATTATATAAATTTTATAAATAGTTAAAAGGCAAGCTAACTTAAAACATACTGCTTTGTTTTGAAAATTTATTTTTAGTAGTATTGATTCCTTCTAAAATTATGACTTCAGTATTATTAGATGCTTAATGTTAGAGTTTCGAATTAAAAAGTTCTTATATAATTAACAATTTTAAGATTTATCATGACATTGTTGCAGAACTTATGTTCTCATATATAATTATAAATAGGTGTTTACAGCTTCTTAATAATTGCATTTCAAAAGTAAAATTCCTTATCTTGATATGTCTACTCAATTATTTTTTAATTCATAAATATAAGTACTATATAAAATCATATGTATTGTCCTATTGTGTTACGAAATATTTAAGTACATCTATTTTATCAGACAAAACTGCCATTGAAAGTGATCTCAATCTTTTGATTGCTCATGCCCATAGAAGAATTGAGCAGCTTCAAAAACAAATAGCAAAGCAACAGGTGGGCTTTTATGTTTTATTTTTGTTTTTTTATTTGCTTCTTTGTAACTTTTTTAATTTATAATTTTAAACTTAGGTTACTGAAAAAATAAGAATTGATGAAGCAGTAAGACTTCAAAAAATGAAAGATGAGCGATTTGCTAATTCAAAAATTGAAGCTGAACTTGAAAGGAGGAGCATTGACTTAGAAAGTGCAATTTCAGATCGTGTAAGTTGTTATGAAAGCATTTATTTAAAAAAGTAACCCTATTTTTATTTACTATGAATTAAAATGATTAAAAATGTATATGCATTATATAATATAATAATTTAAAAAATAGTTAATATAATTGGATAGAAATTTGTGAAAAATTAGTTTTGTTTTAAGATTTATTTTTTACTTAAAAGCATGCTTCTTTTATTAAATTAATTTTATACATTCTCCATATTTTCAACTATATTTTTAAAAACTATTATATTTTCAAAGCAAATTACTGAATATATAAAACACAAATTGTAAATTGTTTTTATATTTTCTATTCTTAAATTTAGTTTTTAAGCTATATTAGGGCTACGTTATTTTATGGAAGGATTGTATGAGGTTTTTTTGTAACTTCTATTGTTTTACTCATATTGCAATAGATTTTGTTCATTTGCCACAGCTTACAATGGGATTTTTAAAATTTCTTTTGAATTAGTGTACAGTGTCGCAAATGCTGAAATAACTCTTTTCGGTGTTTTATTTCAGAAAAAAAAATCCTGTTACCTCCTGTTGAAAGTGAATAACTACAGATTTTTCTGCATAATTTTACCATTTTTAAAACTGATTTTATAATGAATTTGTTATTATTATGATAAACATTTGTCTAATTTTATAATTCTTTTTTTCCACTGTAGCCTAAATGCATTTTTTTAACATGTTTAGAATTACAAATTTGTTAGTGTTTTTTGATTTAAGTATGCTCTGCTATATATTTTCTCTGGGTTAATTTTCAAATCAAAATGGTTTAACTATCTCTCCAAATTTTCTGTCATGTTTCTAATATTCATCTCTAAATTCACTTTAAGATTGAGACATGATGACAAAATAGCTGTTTGATGGATCATTCTACTTTCTTAATTAATAAAAATAGAAGTTATGTTTGAAAATCTCAGATATATTGGTATTACCTCAACAGGATTATTAAATAGTTAATTAATCTAAAGAAAAAATAAGCAGACAATAAGATTACATGTATAAACACAATGTATAATTTATCTTTGAATTGTCTGTTACATTTTTTGATTAAATATAAACAATAGGGGCAGTTCAAATATTTCAATTGTTTTTTTATTTTACTTTTTTTTTTTTATGATTTTCTATATAATTTTTTAATAAGTTTATAAAAATAAAAATTCTTATTGAGTATTGTATCTCATATTATCTTACTAATGAGTAATAATTTTCAATAATTGAGAGCTTTATTGTCCAGAATTGAATTTGTATTTCAGTCTATAATGTCATCAAATTTGTAAATTATGGTGAATGGCATGCTTATTGTTTAAAGAATAGTTGTCCTTTCTGAATTTATTTTCTAATGTTTTTATTTAAATTGTTGTAGCAAAAATTCATATGCCTACTCTTTAATTATCTAAATTGATATTTTAGAAAAACTGCAACTAAGCAACTACAGGCTATGCAAATTTTAATCTTGTTTTTTAAATTAAATGTTTGAAGATGAAATTATCACCCAGATTGTACTGATATTATTAGAATTTTAATAGAGTGCAGTTCAGATAGAAATATGTTCAATACATGAACAAAATTATCACATGAAGTTGTTTGTGATACTAAAATATATTACAAAACATTTAGTTTGCTTACATTTTAAAAGAATAGTGCCGTACTTAAAAATATTTTATATATGTTTTTAACTCATTGTTTGATTTTAACTAATAATTTTAAGTTAAAGTTTATAACCTATACTTAATCCATAAGTTGTTCTATGCTCTTTCTACTTTTCAAAATATAATTTAATCTTTCTGTTCCAAATTAAAATCACTAAAATGATCACTAGTAAATTTAAAAAAAAAAAAAAAACTGTAATGACATTTTTTTTAAAAAATCTATTATGTTTAGATTCTTCGTAATCTTTAAAAGTTATATAGAAGCAAATATTTTTAACTGAAAATATAATTTCTCTAAATATATATATCTAATATATAAAATTCTCGTGTCACAGTGTTTGTTGCCAAACTCCTCCGAAACAGCTTGACCGATTCTTATGAAAATTTATGTGCATATTTGGTAGGTCTGCGAATCGGTCGTAATCTATTTTTAAACCCCCTAAGAGATAAGGGTGGTCCACCCCTAAATATTTTTAAAATTTCTTTCGAAACAATGTAGTGTTTTTTTTTTTTAATTTCTTAGTCATGACATTACAGCACATGGGCTTAAACAAAAATTAAAGTCTTTAATCGGCTTCATTTTTTTTACTTTTATTTAATTAAGTGACCTTATATAAATCAACACGTGTTGTGAACTCGCGCCAACAACGGCCGTTGCTTTACCTGTATATATTATAATGCAACATTTTTGTGGGAATAGTTTTAATTTAAAAGAGAAATATTTACGTGTTAAATAAATATACGTGTTTTATCATTGTTAAAGGTAAGTCAAATAATAAGAGAACGAATACTGTTATATTTGCACGTGTAGCTTGTTAATGTCTTAAGTTAATGTTTTTTTAAGTTATATTCTTTGCACGTGTAGCATTAAATTATATTTACATGTGTAGCGTGTGTTAATGTTTAGTTAAGCAAAATTGGCAACTTTATTATTGTTCTAAGAAAATAAAGATGGCTGTTATTGCATTTTAACTTACAGGTGTAATTGTGTCGTAATTTTCTTTTATTGTGGCGAATCTGGGATTCCAGTAAAGTAAGTGTTATTTGCAATTCGAAAGCATAAGATTATCGAAAGCAAAGACTTATAACGACAAACTATTTGGCGGCACTCTGTTACTCCTTTCAGGTGATTTCAGGCAAACACTTCCTGCCATTCCACGTTAAACGTACGCTGATGAGATCAACGCTTGCTTAAAATCATCGTCACTGTGGCGTAATGTTGAAAAATTACAACTAAAAGTAAACATGCGCGTTCAAATGCTTCAAGATCCACCGCTGAAACATTCTCAAAGCAACTGTTAGATAATGGCGATGGAAAAATTGCTGTACATGAAAATACTGGATTCATAAAAATTTCCGACAGATTTCTGCACAATCATCGACTCGCAAAATAATCTCATCGACCGCATATTTCCCGATGTATGCACACAATTCAAAAAATCTTGATTGGTTGGCAGAAAGAGCAATTTTGGCAGCAAAAATGTGGGCGTCATTGGTTTAAATTCCAAGATACAACAGTTGTTGCCAGGGGACTTGGTGTCATACAAATCTATCGATACAGTTTGCGATGCCAATGAAGTTGTAAATTATCCAATTGAGTTTTTGAATTCATTGGATTTGCCAGGCATGCCACCGCATCATTTACAATTAAAAAGGTTGGATCTCCGGTTATTTTGATTCGTAATTTGAACCCACCATGGCTGTGCAATGGAACACGATTAGTCATTAAAAATTAATGAAAAACGTAATCTAAGCCAGCATTTTGAATGGCAAGTACCGAGGCGAAAATATATTACTGCCACGAATCCCTATGATTCCTACAGATGTGCCAATTGAATTCAAACGTATTCAATTTTCAATTAGATTGGCATTCGCAATGACAATCAATAAGTTGAAAGGCCAAACGATGTCTGTTTGTGGCTTAGATTTTTGCACACCGTGTTTTTCCTACGGACAAACTATACGTGGCAAGTTCGCGTGTGGGTAAACCATCCAGTTTGTTTGTGTTGGCTAAAGACGGACTAACCAATAATATTGTACACTCCATTGCACTTAGAGATTGATGTTGATTATTTTTTAATTGCCATAATTAATAGTAAATATGTAAATAACTATTTTTGATGCATATACAGCTATTATATAATGTAATTTAAAATATAATTAATTTAATAAAATATAAACGATGAAATAAATAAATGGTTAGTGTATTATCATTTTATACGCCGTCATTGTCTGCAACGTTCCATTCCTCTTCCAATCATAACCACATTTCCAACACTTATAGTGAGTTATTTTTTTTTTTTTATTATTTAACTAAAATATTTTATAGAAATAATGTATATGGCAAAACAACGTTTGCCGGGTCAACTAGTATGTATATATATTCTTCTACATTTTTTATCTTAATATTGCCAGTTAACATTTTATTTATTCACTTTCACTTCAATCATATAATTGTTATGGAAGGAAATGTGAAGGTACAATGCATAAAGGTGAAATTTTTAAGTGTAGGTAAAGGTTATCCTCCTGTCTTTTAATTGTAAAAGTTTGTTCATATTTAATAACAGTAAGTATGATTTACTTCTTCTATGAAAATTATTTATAAACATCGCATATAAAAAGTTATAGTATTTAGTTGTTTTAATTTTTGTCTTAGGTTGCACATTTAAAGGAAGAGTTTGAAAATGAATTAAGACAACAACTCCGTAGACAAGCTGCTGCTCATGCTGATCATATTCAAGAAGTATTAAAGGTTCAAGAACAAGAATTGGAAAGAAAATTCTCTTTAGATCTTGAAGAAAAGCTTTTACACCAGAAAGGTGTTTTTATATCAGAAATGTCCGGAAATATGTCTCGTTTGAAAGGAATATTGGCATTTTTAAAAGGTAAATTATATTGGAATTTTTCCATTTATTTTTTTTATTAGTTTTTGTATTACAACAGTTTTATTATATTGATCAAATAACTGGTTCTTGCCACTCTTCTTCTGATCTTACATACAAAGCACAATGTGAAAAATAGAAATTTTTTGAAAATATTACATTTTCTGTACTTTATTGGTGGTCCAGTAATAGGGTGCTACTAAGATTAGTGCATTGAATAGTTTCTTGTCATTTCTGAATGTTTGAGGCATGCTAAAAATGTATTTAATCAATTACATGAGTAATAAATATGTATCAATCTAACAAGTAGAGGTTGTGAATTGTTTGTCGTTGATTTGATTGTATTTCATACTATTTGTAGATCATGACTAGGTCTGATCAAAATATAGTAGAGTACATCTTTTAATTATTTTGACAAAATTAAGTTAAAAAATTTAAAATAATTTTTTTATGGTTACCACAATATGACTCAATGGTGTAGTGCATAAAAGCATAATCTAGCAATTAAAAGGGTGCGAGTTAAAATTTCTTTAGACGTTTTTAATTTTTTATTCTTTATATTAAACCCATTATAAATATTTTAGTAGAATTATACACATTAATATTTTTTTTTAACTTGCTTTATGAAAAATTTTGGATTTTCTATGAAACATTAACTATTAAATATTGGCATACATTTAAAAAATGTTTCTTCATATCCATGTTTTTCTGAATCAATAAGTATTCATGATAGAAGCTCTCAATCAAAATAAAAATTTGATTTATAAAATTTGTTAAAGAATAATAATTTTGGAAAAATGTAGTAATAATTAGGTTCAGAATATCCTTCGAATCAGTAAACTTTTTCCAAAATAAGAATTATAATAGCAAAATTTTAGATTGTTTACTTACAAAGAATACCAGAAATCACAACCAAGAGTTACAGAAAATAAGGAAAAACAGAACAAGCAAAGTATTAAAAAAAATAAAATATAGAATAAACAAGTTAACAGGCTAAGTTTCCAGTGGGATAAAAAGTGAACAAAGTTGTTTCACACTCAATAGATTTATAACATCTCTTGCAACTTTTGTAAGATGTTCTAAATGCAGTGGAGTATATGGTTCTTTTTTTTTTACAAGATCATCATAATCTCATGCTGTATTTTTACTTCTTGTGATACATCACAATTAGTTAACTGGATTGTATTAACTATCTAACATTAAACTCAAATCAAATGGCTAATTTATTAAATATAGCTTGTTTCATTTTCCAGCAATATTAAAATAAATTTCATTCCTTATCTCTCATGTTTATTTGTTGCACCCAACATAAAAAAAAAAAATGTATATGAAAAAATTAATTTGCTCATAATATAAATTTTAAATCGATGGTGGCATACAGTTAGTGAACTTTTCATGTTTTTTTTGAGTATTTTCACATTTTTTACAGAAAGGGCTTAGAAATAAAATTACAATTAATTATATTATGTAAAAAGTTTTGACAATATCATATTTTATTTTAGAATTGCTGATCTTTGTACATATTCAAAATTTAGAAATATGCATAAATCAAATGATGGATAATTCTGAATATGAATCAATATTTAAAATCACATCATTAGTATGCATGATTTATATTTCATTCAAACAGTAATAATATGAAATTTATTAAGACACTAAATAAATATAACTGTTCAAAATGTTTTTAAATAATGAAATTCATTTGACTTGCATTCCCTTGTAAAGTTTTCAGCTCATAATTCTTTTAAAAGAAACTTAATGTTTTTTTTAACATATATTGCCTATAGATATGGGAATTTGCATATTATTCATCAAAAATAAGATAATGATACATCAAATGATGTATGATTGACTAATTGTTAAATAGTGCTCTTAAAATTATATGTTTTAGAAAAAGTTCATTAATATTTTAAATTAAAAAATTCTTATATATATATATATATATATATATTTTTTCATTATTTTATGTATTTTTTCAGCTAAGAGTGAATTTGACAAAGCTTCAAAAAAGGCCCAAGCACTGTGGCTTGCTTGCCAAGCAATGAGTCACAAAATCAGTGCAGATAATGCTGGTGATCCTTCTCCTCTTGGAAAGGATATAGCTGCTGTGAAAATTGCTGCAGATGAAGACAGTGAATTTATTAATGCTATTTTAGCAGGAATACCAATAGAAGCGGTTGATAAAGGAGTTTACAATAATGAAGTTCTGAAAGAACGATTTCAAAATGTAAAAAGTGTCTGTAGAAAAGTTGCTATGGTTGATGAAAATAATGATAGCTTGTATCAGTACATACTCTCATATTTGCAGTCAATTCTTATTGTAGATGCTGTATCTATACCAAAAGAAGAATTAGAGGGTAAAGTAGCAGTGGATCCATCAGAATGGGATACATTTGACATACTTAGCAGAATATCATATTGCCTTAAAACCAATGACTTGGAACAAGCTCTTCGTTATGCTAATCAATTGAAAGGGGAACCAAGGGCTGTAGCTAAAGATTGGATGAATGAAGTAAAATTACTTCTAGAAACTCAATTGGCTGTGAAAGCTCTTTTAGCACATGCTGCCGCTGTGGGTGTACAAGCTTACCATTAGTGTTATTTAAATTACATAAAACATTATAGAGGATTATCAGTTAGGATGGTTAAAGAAAATTTTTAAGATTGTCTTATTATTGTTATTTTATTTTTTTTGTTCAAGAATGCTATCCATTTCAATTTATTGTAATTTCATAATAACACCAATATACTTTCCATTGTAGGCTGGTATTTAAAAGTTTGTATACTTTAAATAACTGAATAATAAATAATGAATTGAGTTGTAAAATAATGATCGAAGAATTAGTGCCTTCTAATGAAATTTTCTAGAATATATTTTTCAAAGTCTTACTGTTACATGTGTTGTATGAAATAATGCATTTCATGTTTGTTAAAGTTAATAAATATTAAGTATAGAATAATAATATATTTTTTTGTATTTATTTATCATATTTTAAAGTACCAATTCTATAAAATAAATCTTTTTTATGTTAGAATTGCAGTAAATTATTTTAATATGCAATTTTTTTTAAATTATTTATAAATATGTCTAAAAAATATTTTAACTTACGTAAATTTTTATGAATCTCTGTACATTGTACTGAGTTCCATATGATTTCTAGATATATAAATAATGTCATAAGTAAATAAATATGTGCTGATTCTTAATATACATACACATATGTATAATTTGATATGCAGTTTATGCTATATTTAAAAGTAAGTAAATAGAGTATTTTTTTTTTTTCCAATTATTATAAATTCTTTTGATATATTTTAATATATTAAATAAAATATTTCATTTAAAAATATATATTCAGGTATTTCTTTGGATTTCTTTTATAATTAAAATTGTTTTATTTTGTTTTATGTTTTGAAAGAAACTGTTTCACTTTTCAACAAATTGTTTTTAAAAACGATTCAAACTAGTATTGATAAAAATAAATAATTTACTTATGCCTTTCTTAACAGTTCAGAAGAAATAAACGAAATAATTAAAACATAAACAATGAACCATTGCTTTCTAGAGCTCTTAACTTGCTTTATATGAGTATAAATTATTTTTCTAAATGAGTATTTATCTGTAGAGGAAAACTATATGTAATAAAATTGTTTGCTCACATTGTTATTTCCCTGTATTTAATTTTGTATTAGTAATTAAACATCATAATTTCTTGTATTTCTATTGGAAGTATATACATGTATCTATTACATTGAGAGGGTTCCTATACATAAATTGAAAATTACATTTTTAAGTTGAATAAGAAAGTAAATATTCTTTTGATCTTCAACGTTTTTACATCAACTTTTAATGATTATTATGAGTTACATAGTATGATATAATATGTATAATTCATAAGAATACTATTTTGTAATATTAAAATCAATGAAATATTTTAAAATATTGAGAAAATTAAAACAGTAATAATTTTTAGTTATTTTTTTTTTTTTGCCAATGTTTTAATTCATGACCTCTGAACACTGAATTTTACTTTCGATAATTTGTAATTGATGATTTGTTTAAAATCGTATAATTTTATATTTATTTTTAAAAGAAGCAAAATATCTATTCTAAAGTAATAAAAATTTAGAAGCATTATGCACAGTAGATTTTTAACTTCTTTTGGAACTTAAATATAATAATTTTTAATATGATATGTGGGAATAATGATTTAAGAATTTAAATTAGAAGTGAGATTTTATTATAGAAATGCTAGATTTAATCGCATATTTTTCTGTTGTAAATCCTGCATGTAAAGTATTTTTTTAAATAAAAGTGTGAATTAATCCTGAGTAAAAATATTTTAAATTTATTTAAATATTTCATTTAAATTTATTCATTTAAATATTTCAAATAAACTTCATATTAAAAAAAAAAATGTTTATTTGTGGATGCAAATAGTCTACTCTCAAACTTTGCTATAAAAGGTGTCATATTTAGATAAATATGCGCTGATTCATAAGTATATATGCACATAGTATAATTTGAATTATAATTCAGTAAAGCTTTTATATTATATGTACAGTTAACTCTTATCAAACTTTTGCCTATTATGAGAATACTAACAAGTCATTCTGTCTTCATCTACATATACAAATAACATGTTTAGTTTAAATGAAACATTGACTTTCAAGAATAAGTCTTAAAGCTAATCATCAATCAAGCAAAGTAATAAATTCTCTTCTTTCATTGAGAAATTATGTTACAGATGATTTTGAACTTAAATTCATTGTTATGAACATTTTAAAGTACTTTCAGATATTTGCCATCAAAATAAATTTTTAAATTCTGTAATTAGAAGTGAAACTTATTTTTGAAATTCCAAGTCTTTTCTTGTTTTATGATCATCTTGTTTAAATAACTGATAAAGTTTTTTTTGCTAACTGTAAGATAAGTGTCTTATTTATTAAAAGGGAACAATGAAACCTTTGCATATCAACCCTTAATTGAAGGTCAATTAAAAAAACCTTAATTTAGAAAAATTAATGTGGCTATATTCAAATATAGCCACATTAATGTTAAATATTAACATATAATGTTCCTGTTAAATATTTTTTAAATAGTAACTTTTTTTAAAATTAGTAAATTATTTCACAGAGTTTGAATAATTTATTTTTAATGTTGTTATAGTTTATTTCTATAGTGATATGATAATTTTTAAATTGCTTACTAGTCCTTTTCTTAACACATTTATTATAATTTTTTTTTTTTCCTTGTAAACGTATTGTACATAGAGCAGATGTTTTTATTTCATTTCTTAAAACAATGAACAATAGCAGTGGTGGGGAGTAGGTCAAAAAATGTCTCTTCTGACTCTTTACCCTATGATCTTTTACTAATGAATTTAGAAAAATTCAATGACTTTTATTGAATTTGTATATCTATAAAAATAGTTTTTGCACTAACAAAGCCTTATTACAACTTTAAAGTTGAAGCATTTGTATTAATTTAAAAATCCTTGTACTCTGAATTTGCTTACAAAAAATATATGTTCTATATAAATTACAGTACTAAATTTACACGTACCAAAGTATTATAAAATAGAGTTAGACAAGCAAAAGAAAATTGTACAATTTAATTACAAATATACTTTATTTTGATAAATTAAATCGTTTTTGTTCTTAATAATTGAATATTTTCTGATCTTTCATTGTCGATCCAAGATATCTTTTATAAGCCTCAGTGTTGAGAAAATTCTTAGTTATTTGGTATGCAGTTAAAGAAGTCTTTAGTACTGGTTGTATTATTGAAAAAATGCAATTGAATTGTGTATTTAACTTTTTAAATTTTAATTCCTAGAAATTTGAAAAATAAAATTTATTTTAAAAAGTTGGATTTTTAAATCTACTCATGATTCCAATCTAACTCCCCCACCTCTGCTGTAGTAGGTAATTTTTTAGTTTCTGATTTTTTTCTTGATATATTTGTCAAATTGTTATTTATTTTTTTATTAAGTAATTGTACAATGTCCTTAGAAAAGTGTGGAAAGATGAAGAATATTAATTCAATAATATGAATATTTAATAATTCAAGACATATATTGAATATTTGAAATATTAATACAAGAGTTATCTGCTTTCATAATTGTATACAATTTTAATATTAATAATCAATTATTTATATTTTCAAAGAATATACTATGTAAATAAAATAAAATTTATTTTTCATTCACAAAATAAGATTTTTATTTTATCATAATATTCAGCTAATTTTAAAATAATTCATTGTAAATTCAGCTAATTTTAATTAATAAATTTTGAATAATTTTCCATTTTTTTTTTCCCATAATGCAACCGTTACTTTTTATGAGATTTGTTATTAATTAATATATTTTGTTTACAATTTATTATTATTTTCTGTAAACTGTGTAGTATCAATATTTTTTTTTTTTTTTAATTATTATTATTATTTTTTTTTATATATATATATAAAAGAATTTAGTTATTTTTATTTCTACATTATCACCGAAATTTTCTGTCGCAACGATTTTACAAATAACCTCTTGTATTCAATGAAAATGCTACTTTCCAAAATAGTGATAAAGATGTTAATTTCGTAAGTGTCACTATCAACGCGAATTTTTGAATTATTATAAATGGTGCTGCCATCTATCGGTATATTATCAAAAATTTTTAAATCTATAATATTTTTTTATCGTCCTTAATCCATTTGTAAAAATGTAAATTTTTACAGTGAAGTATTTTTATAGCTTAATCAAAAATTCTAAAACATATTCAGCAAGCTGAAATTTTCTTCATTCTTGTAATTTTTTTTTTAGAAAGACATGAAACAATTTGATAAAAGCAAAATGACATATATAATTATAATATAATTATGACATGATATATTATATTATAATATGATTATTATAATATATAAATGACATATATAATTATAATTATCTTTTTAGAATTTATATAACTTTTAGAAGCAGAATTATAAAATATATATAAGTGATACAAAGTGAAGAAACTTTAAAAATTCTTGATGCTGAAAAGAAAAAGTGTGACACTGTTGACGTTTCCCACATAGCATGATTGTCAGTTTTATGATGTTTAATTTTTTAATGTATTCAGAATATTTTTCTTTTTGTTTTCGGTAAGAAACTTTCAAGAAACAGTAGTAGATGATGCAGATATAAAAGTTATGTAGCAGTTGAGATGACTAGATATTTCATAGCTTTTTGAATTGCTTCTGTTGATGTGTTTTTAATGTATGCGCGTTTTATATGATGTGTAAAATTTTAATTTGAGGAATATCATATAATGGCGAATGATTGCTGTAAACTTCGGAGAAAAAGTGATCTTAAAAAATTTTCGATATGCTGAAGATGATATTTAAAAAAAAATTTTTTTTTTTTTTTTTTTTTAAATTTAATTTGTTTTTAGAATAAAAAATTTGTAACGATGATTAAAATCGTAATTTTTTATCAAATATTGAACTTCATTGATTTTTACACAAGAATTAAGTTTATTCAAAATATCTATATTGTTCTGATGTGGAGTTAAAAAAGAAATGATGAAGATATGGGAAAATTAAGAGTAACTAGTTATTAAATTAGCTCCTTTTAATTAAATTAATATTTTTGTTTGTGACGCAGAAAGCTGCATGATGTTTCAGCTAGTTGTTCTAGGCTAGACATTGACTTAACTGAACCGAAACTGTAATAGTATTCATAATTAATGAATTTCAAATGATAAAAAAATCTGTCTGATATACATTATATCGACAATCGCCGTCGAATCTGCGTGTTTCTGAAAAACAGTGACTGCAACGGACGCTGCCACCGGATTTGAACTTCAGCCCACCTGCACGGATGTTGAGCACGTTACCATTAGGTCGGCTCAGGTTGAGTTGACGTCTGCTTGGGTTGAGGCTACAAGTCAGGCAATGCCACCAGATAGGATTGAAAGAAATGGAATTATTTGAATTCAATTTAAATCTCTGAGAGAATTTACATGAAAAATTTTCTGAATAAATTTTCAATGAGAAATAACTTAAATTAAAACGTCAAAACTGAATCGAATAGATTTGACTAAAATGCTGTTTGACACGATGCTTTAGAGTCTAAAAATATTCATGTATACAAGGGGAAAAAACCCATTAGAATATTAGAGGGATTTCACCTCGGTACCCCATTTTGGCTCCACAGTTTCTGTGCATCTAGAGAATTCATGAGTTTTTGCCCAGACGGGAAAGGATGGATCTCAAAAGTATAGCTAAAAATATCCGTTGTCTTGTTTCCTTGAAGAATTTGTTGATTAAAGGGAACTTTAAGTGACTGACTTATTGTGTCTGACTTTATGCAGAAGTGCTGTGGTGATTCCAGATTAAATGTTGTTCCAGAACCATGCCTATACGAGTAAAACACAGTTATTTGTATGTTTCACAAGCGAAGCTGACCTTCTTTTGAATTTATATGAACGATGCGCTACAATTACAGTTGACAGTAGAAGAGGAGGGATTTGATATATTTGGTGACAATAAATTAGTGGATCTCAAAGAGTAATTTGGATGGAATATTTTATCTTACCCGGGGTCTGATGGCCGAGTAACTAGCGCTCGATACCATAGGTTTCTGGTTCGAGTGGAGGCGGTGTCATGGTTGTTTGTAGTAGTTCGAAATCGTAAACCTAATATGACAGTAGGCCGTAGGGGTGACAACCCTATTATGTAAAAAGAAAATATCTCATGTTTCGAAATCTGCCAGTAGGCAGACAGCCTTGGCCCACCAAGGGTTGTTGCGCCGATGAAGAAGAAGAATATATCTTACCCTGTGGAAGTCATCTTGGAAAAGCAGCAATGAAGGAGAAAATCAATAGAACATTCCTTATATTCAGCCCGAATACGATAATGCAGTTGCCAAGAAATTGAAAGAAATCGAATTGAAATCTATGATTCACCTTCATCTTAGGCCCCATGATAAATTGGCTAATTATATCATGAATTATAGAACTGGTTCTAAACCATTTTAATATTGTAGTACACTTAATAGTTCTAGTGCGATGCTACTTTTTTTTTTTTTTTTTTTTTTCAAATCAGCCAAACTGTTGAAATTTATTTTAATTAGATTTTTTTCGCTACTTTTAGCAACACAATGAACTATAAAGAGTAATTTAGGAAATCTGTGCCCTATTTTATTATTTTTTTCTTCTGAATTCAGTAAGTTATGAATATGAATAAAACACGGTTGTTTGTGTGAGTTTCACGAGCGAAACTGACCTCGTTTGAATTTATATGACTTACGCGCTACAATTACATTTCACAATAGAGGAGGAGGGATTTGAAATATTTGGTGACAGTAGAGGAGTGGATCTCAAAAGTAATTTGGATTGAATAATGTATCTTACCCTATGGAAGTCATCTTGGAATTTTGAAGATGTAAATGTGTCAACAAGGAGAAAATCAATTGAACTTTCCTTATATCCAGCGCGGACACGATAATGTAATTGCCAAGAAATTGAAAGAAATCGAATTTGAAGTCTATGATTTTAAACTTCATCTTAGGCTCCATGATAAATTGGCTAACTATATCATGAATTAGGAACCTGAATGGTCGAGTGTCTAGCACTCGGTACCACAGGTTTTCGGGTTCGAGTCTCGGCGGTGCCATGGATGATTGTAGTGGTTTGGAATCCACTTTAAACAGTAGGTCCCGGTCTAACATGAACGTAGAGCGTTGCGGGGGTATTGTTACTCCGTGTCCGTAGCTTATCTTCAAGTTACACGCACCTCCTGGGTGAGTAACGTTGGTGCAGCGCTTGCGTTAAGGCATCCAAGACAACTGTCCAAGTGTTTGCCAGCTGCATTAGAAAAATATCATGAATTATGTAACTGGCTCTAAACCATTTTAATAGTACACTTAAAAATTCTAGTGCGAAAATACTTTCTTTTTTTTTCATTTCAAATCAATCAAACTGTTGAAATTTATTTTAATTAGATTTATTTCCTACTTTTGGCAACACAATGTGCTACAAAGAATAGTTTAGGGAATATGTACCCATTTTATTTATTTATTTTCTGAATTCAGTAAGTTATAATTTTTTTATCAAACTGTAGATTTGTTAACAACTGTAATCAATGAACTGAAGCTAAAATGTAAATAATGCTGCAAAGAATCTGGTAAGTTTATGTATAACTGTTTTATTTTCAATCGTCCTAATTATTTTTTAAACTATAAACGTAACTTCGAATATTTTATCGTTCCTGTACAGTTGATACTTTTTATTAGAAAAGACTTTTTAAAAGTATAGTTATAAAATTTATTTATTTTGTTATATAATAATTTAATTGGCTAGAGATTTTATTAAACTTTTCCAAAGTGCATTTATAAGCAACACTTCCGATGTATGATTAATGTTTTTTGTTGTTATTGAATTTGACCTTGAATATTCTTTTTTTATTAATAATCGGAGTTTCGTCATTTTTTGATCAGTGTGATTTTAAAATTCTCAACTTATCTGTATTTGAGAAATTACTCTATATGTACTTATTGAAATACAGATAGAGAAATTTAATGTACTTCAACATTAATTTTATTGAGCTTAATTGAAGAAATTTCTTCATATATATCCTTATTTTTCTGTATATTTAATATTTAGTAAAGAGATTTCAACTAAAAACACTGATTGGATTTGATGCCAGAACACACAGATTCTTCATAAGTAATTTTTCGGAAAATGTGTATGTGCTGAACAATGTATTTAATTTATTGTCTTGAGGGACGTAAATAACACCTATCCATATTTCATATATATTTCCAAAGAAATTTAAAGGTAAATCCTATTAAATTAAGTATGATTGAACATGGCAACGACCCCTAAGAACATGGTGGAAAGTATATCATCATCATTGGCGCAACAACCCCTAAGAACATGGTGGAAAGTATATCATCATCATTGGCGCAACAACCCCTAAGAACATGGTGGAAAGTATATCATCATCATTGGCCCAACAACCCCTAAGAACATGGTGGAAAGTATCTCATCATCATTGGCGCAACAACCCCTAAGAACATGGTGGAAAGTATATCATCATCATTGGCCCAACAACCCCATGATGTGACCAAGGCCGTCTGCCTACTGGTAGATTTCAGACAGGAGATGTTTTCTTTTTACTGGGTAGAGGTGTCCGATCTACGCCCACCAGCCGTATTAGAAGGAGACCTACGGTTTAAAGTGGGTTCCGAACCATTACAAATATCCATGGCACCGCCGAATCCACTGAGACACTGAGAGCACCAGTCACCCGGCCATCAGAACCCCGGCGGAAATTATAAGAAGGTTGATATTAAAGTAATGTAAACAACATTCCTTCCAGTACATAGATATAAATGTTGGAAATTTGTAGTCTAGACTCAAAAATGGTGTAATAATTAGCAGATTAGATATTGCTCTTTTATTTGCAATGAATCTTGCAAGAAAAAAAAATGGATCAATATCTCCAAAAATAAACGAGTAAATTCAATATTCAAACGTTTAAAAGCGATTGTAGCCTTTCCTTTAAATTTTAATTATTAATGAAATTAGCCTTTTATGGTTAATTATACTGGAAATCATTCCCATATTCTGAGTTATTTGAAACAAAATTGAAATTGCTTAATTAATAAAATTCTATTTGGGCAAAGTATAATATTCAGCTACTACAATTTTATCCGTTAATTCTATGTGATGAAAATTTGCTGTATTTTTACTTTATTTGAAATCTAATTAGATGCAATGGGCATTTTTTAAGAGATAAAAAAAAAAAAAAAACTTTTTTTTTTTAAATTTACATTGATGCTTTAATAACTCTTAGATAAAATCGTCAGTTATATTCTACACACGAAACCTGCTAAGTGATTGAGAAGATAATGAAAAATTTAAAATATTTTCACAATAATCAAGTAAAATACAACAAAATATCCAATTCGATCCTAATCAAATTTGAAAATTCGGTATTTATTAGTTTGTATCTAAAGAGTATCCAACAGTTTAAACTCTTTAAATTTATGAATTTTCAAAAGAATTTATAGAGTGCAGTAGATCTCGTTATATGGCGCCATGTTAAAATAACATCCGAATATTTTGTGAGCTCATATATAAATAAAAAGTTGAATCTAGGCATATAGTGCATCCAGTATATCGCTTTCTTTTTCCGTTTATGTAACGTCACCGAAATGCAGTTTATCTTACAATCTAAAAGAAAATTGGCAGATTAGAATTTCTTGAGGCTAACTGTGAAACGTCGAATGATCTAAAAGTGTATTTGTTGAACTAGAAAAATCTAATCTTTAACTCTTTCAAAAGCAAATTGCACAAAATACTAGGTTAGAAAATAAATTATGCTTATTATGATTCAATATTTTAAACTTTTTGATATTTATTTTCCTACCAGAACAGTAAAATATTAGCTTTTATTTGATAATGTATATTCCCCTTTTATAATATAATATTCCATTTTTAACTGTTATTGACAAATTATTCCTTTTATTACTTTGAATTTATACGAATTTATTATTGTCCCTTAATGAATTGGGTTTAAAAAATTTTACTGAATGATAAATTTTATTTTATTGTCAAATGTAAGCGCATTCATATAGCAAAATTTTCGATTCATTATTTTACGTTTTAACAATTTTGAGTATTTTTACTAAAGAAATACAGAAAAGTTTATATTATTTGCTAAAACACTTATATAAGTTTTCTTTAAGAAAAACATATCGATATTGTATCAGGTCAAAAAGAATTTAAAAGATGTGTGAAGATGGGACTTTCGTTAAGAGCTTTCCATTCAAAATTTCTTATTGTTCCTATTATAAAATAGAGTAGCCGTTTCTTTATACAGCGCCATGTTATATTAGCATTCAGACATTTTGTGAACTTTGTCTAGATTCAACGTTTTATATATACTATATAAAGTCTCCGGTTATACCGTGGGTCCAGTATATCGCTTTTTTTTCTGGTAATATAATGTCACCGAAATGTAGTTTATCTTACAATCTAAAAGAAAGATTATATTCATGGGAACAATCTTCATAAGAATCTACGTTTGATTTTTTATGCTAATTTTCATTTTTTGGACTGCTTGTTCTACATAGTACATAATTAACTCCTTATGGGTTCCTTGTCATAGATATTTTATATACATATAATAGGGCAGATTATGGCGGCTTATCAAAAATAGTTTTTGATGTTTCAAGATTTTCAAATCACACATTTAGATTTACTAAGTTACTTTTAAAATTTAACGAAGCAAAATATCTTGAAATAAAGTATAAAAATTGCCTTTTAGCTTTACTTAATAATAAACGTAATTATTAGTGATCTTAACAGAAATAACGAGTTGTAGAGTTTTGAGTTAGGTAGGAGCTTTTGGATTAAGCACTCAGCCGTATATCCTAACTTTACCAGAAAAGATTTGAACTGCAGTTTCACTTCCTTTATTCATTAGATGAGTGAAAAAGTGGCGTGACGTGGAATTCCATTCGTGACATCCAGCTCAAATAGGGCATGAGAAATGGACCTGTTAAATAAATAGAGAGTTCGAATACTACTTTTTGTTTTCATTCTGCCCAACAACCATTTTATTGCCGAACATCCAGCATGGCAAGTTACAAACCATTCATTTATGCAATCGGATTCTGTAACTTTAGCAATAGCACATTTATAATACTAAAATTTATTTATTCAGAAGAAAAGGCTGTTTTAGTTACTTCATTTTTTTTTTATTTATTTATTTTTATTATTATTCCTTACTACTAATCTAAAATGTTAAGCCCAAAACTTTTAAGTCGCGTAAAGATTTGAAACATTTGACAGAATCCTTGCCAATTCCCGGGTATTGAAGTCCGAACCTGAAGAGTAAATTCTCCTCGTTTATCTTTACGTGAAAGTGTGCCCGACTCGTGGCTCAGTGACAGTGGGCCGCTGGTGAGCATTAGAACTGAGGTTAATTCCTCTGGCTGTTTTGTTGTAGACACTGTTTCAAAAAACGATTAGACTCGAGGGTGTTTGTGATGTTCAGCATCTTACCTCGTTAGTCGGGCTACCGAGTGGGAGTTTTCTCTCACACGATAGGCAATTTCGGGGTATTTCCCCCTAAAAGTCCTCCCGGAAATATAACAAACCGGTTTGGTATATGGTTCTCAAAATTCTCATGCGCTAATGTGAAAATGGCTTTATTAAATCGAAACGTTGAAGTTTCGTTTACCAGATTTCGGGAGAGCAGGATTACTGCTCGGCCTGGTGCTGGGTTTTGGTCCTACACCACAGGATTTACAACCTTCTGAAAGCTGGCTCGTTCTAAAAGGGAAATAACAAGGCTTGTTTTCGAGTTAAAACTCGGGAATAGACAAACGTTCAGCGGAACGTTTCAAATACGCGACTTTATGAATGAGAGCTCAACAAGTATACTAGCAAACCACTGGTAAAATCCCTTATGGACCGAAATTTCTTCTTAAATATATATAAAAAAAATATGCAATTGAAAATCAGCAATTACAAACCTATATATGCAGTTTAAAAAATTTTATTGTATTTACTAATTCACTTTGTAACTTTGAAGTAACAACGGCTTACAATGTTTGCACTTTTGTGCATAAAAGCTTAAACGTCAAATTACATAAAGCAGTTTGCAGTTGACGTTAAATATGGATGTACGTTGTATTTGGAACATTTTATTTTGGAACTCATTTACATCCCTGCTTTTTGCAGCATCCTCTGTTGTCCGAAAAATTGGTCAATGTGCTATTTGATCTTTTAGCAGAAATTATAAATCTAATAATCTATGGATCTATTACCACTAATGTTTCTAATTTCTCTTTTATTTCTTATGATTTTGTATCCATATTTTTGGTATATGATATATAAACCTGAAAATAGAAGAAAGCACAAGCATTATTCTAAATATACCGAAATCTATCATAATAGCCCACTGTGACATGAAAGTCACAATCTGTATCATATACAAATAGTAAGAAAATGATTATTGAAATGTAAACAAATGAGTTTTTATTGATATACAAACCCAGAGATATTGTATACAATTTTTTGTTTAGTAAACACAAAAGCACAAATAATATCAATTGCACAAGATGGTTCCGACGGTTTTTATCTGTAAACAACTTGCAAGGCATTTATTTTGATATTTCAGGATGATTGTGATGCTAACAGTCATCAATATTGTTATTGGTTATCTCAAAGACAGTATATAACTAAGAAGTATACGTCATCTTGTGAATTTATTTGGTCAAATATCGATATATTAGCACGTGGCCTGAAAGTTATACGGGCCAATAAAGAGTTAAAGTATAATTTTGCACGGCCAAAAATGCTCGCACTAGCCGCCCTCTTTCATGCTTCTTGCTGCATGGTCAGGCTTCAGGTTCAAATCCTGGCGGTAGTATGGATGTTTGTGAGTGGTTCGGAATCCTCGTTAAACTGTAGGTCTCGGTCTGTTTAGCCCTCATGTGCAAAAGATGGCCGCAGAGCGACAAACCAAACCAAACCGAGCTCATTTATAATAGGTTTGGCTTGTCGCTCTATGGTCAAATTCTGAACACTTTAGACTAATGGCTAACACTTTAGGCTTTTAGGGGATTCCGAACCACTGACAAAACATCCATATCCCCGCCAAGATTTGAGCCTGAAGCCTGTGGTGGCCAGTGGCCAGAGCACTGGCCAATTGGACATCAGGCCGCTCATTTATGACAGGTTTTGCTTTGTCTCTCTACGGTCATTTTGTTCACACTTTAAGCTAATTAGACGGAACCTACAGCTTAACGTGAATTCCGAACCACCAACAAACATCCATGCCACCGCCAGGATTTGAGCCCGAAGCTCAGAGCGTTAGTCAATTGGCCATCAGGCCGCCCATTTATGACAGGAGATTTGTTAATAATTCAAGATGAAGAAATAAAACAAAAAAGCACAGTTTTCGCATTGTTCCTATTTGTTTAAGTACATGTAATTTATACACTTTGGTAAATTGTTAAGATACGCAACTAATAATACAATAAGAACTAAAATGCATTATTCCAAAAAAAAAAAAAAATGAATGAGATGAAAGAAAATTATAGAGTGAGTTGAATTTTCTATATAAAACTAAATTCTCAGTTTCGGTCAATGAATAATATTTTGGTGAATCTTTTGTTATATTCTTTTTTAACGTATTCATTTTAACATAATATTGCTTAAGTTTGTAAAGCAGAATTTTAACAAATTACCAACATTGTGGAAAATGGTATATTTTACCAATGGCAAAGTATTGTAATCCCCGAATCAAAATCTCTGGATCAGAAAGGCTTACTTTGTAATTTAGAGGAGGGGAAAAAAAAAATCAAATTCATGCAGTTTAAAATTCTAAATAAATACGTATGTTTTTGATGACAATGAAGAAAATTTGCAAATTTATTCAAGATGCAATGATTTTCTATAAATATATTTAAACATTTTTGAATAGCAAGTCCATTTAAAGGATAGCTATCACTTAAATGTTAATTGGGCCTGAATAGCCCAGTGTCTGGCGCTTGGTGCCACAGGTTTCGAGTTCGAGTCCCGGCGGTGCCATGGATGTTTATAGTGGTTCGGAATCCACTTTAAGCCGTAGGTCCCGGTCTCGTATGACTGTAGAGAGTCACGGAGGCAAGTCAGGCTTCTACCTACGGGTGTTCCATTACAACAGAAAATGCCCCCTTTTCCCTTCAACCATGAGTTCATACGGATTCGGGGGCTTGGTCTAGATGTCTACCAAATGAGATAAGAAACAACAACAAATGTTAATGATTTGAATCTTCAATTAAATGTTTTTAAACTACATAGTTTGTTTTAATTCCTCGCATTCTAGTCTTCTGGAGTAAATTCTATAGAAGGTGAATGAAAAGAGACAATAATAAGAAAAACTTAACAGTTCTGTGAGCAACTGGAGTGCAGTTATTTCATAAAAAAAAACGTTAAAAAAAATCTGTTTCAGACCAATGTAAAACAAACAAACATAGAAGTGCCAAATGATTGTTAGCTAAACTTGTTGTTTCTTGTTTCTATGCTAAGAATTATTTTGATTGCAGAAACATTTTTTTTTTTTTTTTTTTTTTTTTTTTTTGTACAATATTCGTATTGAGATCTAATAATTGAAGACGGTATGTATGCAGTGAAAAGTATATAGCCTGAATCCCGCATATATATATTTTTTTTTTTTGTAAATAATTATCAAATATTTTTGTAATATCTATCTTTTGTTAATAAAAAATATTCTTTATTGTTTTATGTTTGTTCACGTTTTATTTACTTGTAATTTTAACTTATACGATATTGCATGAAATTTCAAATACAGAGTTGCCAATATTAACTTATGCCTTATTACTGAATATATTAACTACTTTTTTAAACAGTTTTTTTTAACAGTTACATTAACTACTTTTTAAAATGTTTCCTTACAAGAGAAAATTTTTGAGTTTATCGTGGAAAATGGTTACTAGTTTGAGAAAATATTTAAAAAAATACTGTTTACAAAAAGTGTTTAATATATTCCATAATGGTTGGCATTTCTGCAAATGACGTGAATTTCCGTCATCTGTCGCCAATGATTGAAAAATTAAAGACTGGGATTCAGGTCTCCCGTCTTCAAGGAGTTAAAATTACAAAATTATTTTTATTCTGCGAAAAATTCGATATAAAAGCAGCCATTTTTATTGTCTTTCCAGATAAAAGTATGAAAAGAAGCATAAATAAGAATTATATAAAATGGAAATTGTTTATGGTGAATCAAAATATTCAGCTGTAATAATTCTAAACGTTGTCTCAAGTATGGAATAATTTGTTTTACAACCCCAAGAGAAAGTTCTAAGAAATATTTACGGTGATCTGCCCGATAAAAGCCTTGCAAACTAATTCGCTTCGAAAACGAAAATGTGGTTATGCATGCAAATCTTCCTATTAGAACGAACTCTTTATTCATTCTTACTCAGGTAAACGGACACATTGGATCTATATGAAAAGCAAAATAATTGTCTACTGCACCCTTAAAACTACTGGTGTGTATTTTCTTACAAAATATTGTAGATGGGCGTTAATTTGTGTTGTCTAATCCTCAGTGTCCTGCAGTGCGGGACGGACATCCCATGAGTAATCTACTCATGGATGGAGGGAAAGGGGCAGCTTTTGTTGTAATGGAGCAGCCGTAGATAGAAGTCTGACTTGGCTCCGTGACGCTCTAAGGTTATATGGGACTTGGACCTACGGTTTAAAGTGGATTCCATACCACTGCAAACATCCATGGCACCGAAGGGACTCGAACCCAAAACCCGTGGCACCGAGCGCTAGACACTCAGCCATTCAGGCCCGCGTTTATTTGTATTGATGTTATGTAGTATTGAAACTTGTAGAATTCGATGTATTATTATGAGGCCTGATGGCCAAATGACTAGCGCTCTGTGCCAGAAGTTTCGGGTTCGAGTCTCATCGGTGTCATGGATGTTTGTAGTGATTCGGAATCCACTTTAAACCGTAGGTCTAATATGAATGTAGAGCGTTGGGCTGACAACAACCTCTAAAAAGAAACCATCTCCTGCTTCGAAATATGCCACCTTGGGCTGTAGTGCCAGAGAGTTAGATATATTATTATATCCGATATTTAATTATTATGCCTTTTTTGTTATTTTTGCATAAATAAAAAAATAAGTATTTGGAAGATTCTTTAAATTCATATTTGAACCAGTTTCAGTCACATTGAACGCATTATTTTATCTCCCAAACTTCAGAGATATTGCTTGATAATAAAATCCACAGGAATTAAATTGATTTTAGAGTAAATCTTAAATCCTCTAGCAAGTAAGTTTTTCCCATTTGTTTATAAATATTAAAACGTAGTCATTTTAATTGAAAATTCACTCCCAAGAAAATATTTTTGCTTTTGTAATGAATTGAAAACGAACTATCTAAAACAAACGAGTATATTGAATCTGGCTTGATGCTGCATGATGGCAAGCGTGCTGAGTTTATAAACTAATGGAGATATATTCAAAGCAGAGCAACTGAAAGCCCTCGTGTTAAAGGTGAAGATGATGATGATAAATTAGAGGCCGAAAATGATTTGCAGTGCATTCGACGATGAAATTGCAAACCTAATCTCCTCAGTGTACTAATTATGATGTCGATGCCTGACTCGTGTCTCAGTGATAACGTGTGCTGCAGGTGAGTATTAGGGCAGGTGAGTTCAATCCGCTGACGGTGTTGTTGTAAGCACTGTTTCTAAAACGAGGAGCCTCGATGGCGTTTCTAATATTCAGCATCTTGCCTCGTTAGTCAGATTACCAGGTAAGAGCTTTCCAGATTTCTCCCATACAATATGCAAATGCGGGGTACTTCCCTCTAAAAGTTCTTCCGGAAGGCAGTGCCCTCTTTCTACAGCGACTCGAAGCCAAGTCAGATTTCTACCTACGGGTGCATCATCACAACTGAGGCTGTTCCCTTCCCGCCATCCATGAGTAGACCAGCCATGGCACCAGCTACCGACATTGACCCATTAAAATTTCTTTTGTAAAGTGATCCACAAGCATTGCACGTTTGATTCAAATGCTTAGAAAGATAAGGGCTTCCGCTTAAAAGAAGAAAAAAAAAAAGATAATAATGTGCACTGCATCTTCGTAAGGGAGAAATGGCGGAATTTCTGCTTTAAAAAAAAATCAAAAATAAATATTCAGTAGCAAACTATGTTAAAAACGTGATAGAAATATTGGGACCTCGTTTCTTTTTCTAGCAAGTAAAGCATTTCTTTCGTTACTTTTCTTTCTCTCGCATCAAAAGTGACCATTTAAGAGAATCCCTTCTCGGTGGAAGGATTCAGAAATTGCATTTCCTTGCCAACAAATTGAGTTTCTTTTTTTTTCGTTTTCTCCGGTATCTTTTTCATTCCGGAGATCCCATAAAAAAAATAAGCGCAAGAAAAAAAAAATCAGCATTTCCCATTTCCTTCGATAAAAAAAAAAAAAGCCAAAGAGTGAACGGGAATAGTAATATCCAGGGGCTCTTTGTAGGAGACGGTCTTGTATCTTAATTGATGACCTTGTGAGGCTGAGTTGGCAGAACGCCAACATTGTTTCCATGGTAACGAGGCCACGCCCCATTTTGGATGCATTTACTCCTCGACTAAATTCATTTTTTTTTTTTTATTTGAAACTGAAAATTTAGAGCCAAGAATGAATTAAAATTTGTTTTTAATTTGCATCTGAAGATATTTGCAGCGTTTCGATGCTGATATTTAATATTCAAATTTTTTAAATATAATTTTTATCATTACAAATTTCCCTCATCCTTATTAAATAATATAGCTCTCTCATCCTTATTTAAGCATTAAAATGGAGCATCGAAAAATTAATTGTTTGTTTTTAATTATTTCATTACAAATTTTTTCTCACTGGCATGGCGTTAATTTTTGTTTATAAAATTAACTGATGTAATCAAGTAAAAGCTTCATACTTTTTTACTTACTAATTTCTTTTTTCTTTAAATTAAATTAATTTTTCTTTTATTTCACATATATATGAAATAAAATATTTAAAAGTAAGTACTAAATAAGTGTTTAGCGGCGTGATGGCCAATTGGCTAGCGCTCTGGTCTTTGGTTTCACAGGTTCAAATTATTTAACTTTTTCATATGATTAAAGAAAATACTCAAAGGTTGAAACTGAAAATTTAGAGCCGAGAACGAATCAACTGAATCAATTAAAAATTTTGGTTTTTTAATTTGCAGCATTTGAAGATATTTGCAGCGTTTGGATGCTGATATTTAATATTCAAATGTTTTAAATATACCCCTCCTTAAAATATATTCATCCTTATTAAATAATACAGTCAGTTAAGCATTAAAGTAGAGAGCATTGAAAAATTAATTACTGTTTGTTTTTAATTACTTCATTGAATTTTTATGCACATTGCATAAGTGTTACACTAAAAATGTTTCAGCTTTTGTTTATTTCAATAAAAGTCTATTAAATTTATACAAAAAAATTCTATTAAAATTTACAAAGATATATATATATTTTTTTCGAATAATACAATGCTCTTAATTTATAATTTGTGATGATTTTATTGGTTTGTGAATATTTAAATTTTCAATTGAAATTCTTTAAACAAATCGGCTATCATGTTCTGCTTATCTTATCATTAGATGAATGACTTGTTTTATAAGCAATTTTTATTAAATTATTTAACTTTTTCATACTACTGAAGAAAATACTCGAAGGCTGAAACTGAAAATTTAGAGCCAAGTACGAATGAGTTGTATCAATCAAAAAATTTTTGTTTTTAACATGAGTCTGAAGATATTTCCATTGTTTGAATGCCGCTATTTAATATTCAAATTTATAAAATATAATTTTTTTATTAAATTTGTCTTTCATTCTTATTAAATAATATAGTTAGTTAAGCTTTAAAGTGAATCATTGAAAAATTAATTCTTGTTTGTTTCTAATTATTTCATCACAAATTTTTTTCTCACTGGCATGGCGTTAATTTTTATGGCTTATAAAATTAACTGATGTAATCAGGTAAAAATCTTCATACCTCTTTACTTACTAATTTCTTTAAGTTAAATTATTTTCTTTTATTTCACATATATATGAAATAAAACATTTAAAAATAAGTGTTGAGCTGCCTGATGGCCAATTGACTAGCGCTATGGCCTTTGGTTTCACAGGCTCCAGGTTCGAATCCCTGGCGGTGGCATGGATGTTTGTTCGTGGTTCGGAATCCCCTTTAAACTGTAGGTCCTGGTCTGTTTAGCCCTCGTGTGCACAAGATGACCGTAGAGCGACAAACCAAGCAAGCATAAATGTTATGCTTAAAATGTTTCATCTTTTGTTTATTTTAATAAAAGGTTATTAATTTTAAACCAAAAAAATTATATTAAAATTTATAAAGATATATTATACATCCATTTTTTTCGAATAATAGCAATGCTCTTAATTAATAATTGGTGATGGTTTTATTGGTTTGTGAATATTTAAACTTTTAACTGAAATTCATTTGAACAAATCGGCTATCATGACTTGTTATTTTTCTAATGATAAAATAAGCTTGTTTTGTTATTTTTCTAATGATAAAATAAGCTTGTTTTATAAGCAATTTTTGTTAAATTATTTAACTTTTTCATATGACTAAATAAAATACTCGAAGGCTGAAACTGAAAATTTAGAGCTAAGCACGAATCAACTGCATCAATTAAAAATTTTTGTTTTTAACATGCGTCTGTAAATATTTGCAGCATTTGGATGCTGATATTTAATATTCAAAATTTTTAAATATAATTTTTATCATTAAAAATTCTCCCTCATCTTCATTAAATAATATAGTCAGTAAAATAGAGCATTGAAAAATTATATTTGTTTTTAATTATTTCCTTACAATTTTTTTTCTCGCTTGCATGACATTAATTTTTATTGCTTGTGATATTAAGAGATGAAATCAGCTTCATAACTTTTTGCTTTTCTTTACATACTAATTTTCTTCTTTAAGTTAAATTACTCTGCTGCTCGTTGCCATAGGATTCGGGTTCGAGTCCCGGCGGTGCAGTAATAGATGGTGGTAGTGGTTCGAATCCACTTTAAATCGTAGTTCTCAGTCTTATACGACTGTAGAGCGTTGGGCATAGGGCTGACAACCTTATCCTGTAAAAGAAGCTTTTGTTTATTTCCATAAAAGACTATTAATTTTATACAAAATTTTTTTATTAAAATTTATAAAGATGAAATGATCTTAATTTATTGGTTTGTGAATATTTAAATTTTCAATTGAAATTCAGTCGATAAAATAGGCTATCATGACTTGCTTATTTTATTAGATGAATGACTTGCTTTATAAGCAATTTTTATCAAATTATTTAACTTTCTCATATAATTGAAGGAAATACTCGAAGGCGTAAAGGTTATCAAACGCCTAGAGATCTTAACTCAATATCAACTTCGGGAAAGCACTTTGTTTACATGATTTTTGTCTTAATGGGAAATTAGTCAATAACCTCGAAAGATAAACAGTTTGGGTTTTATCTGAATTAGATAAACTTCCAAACAAAGTAATATTTGTTGAAATTTCAATAAAGTTATGAGGTTAAATCACTTGGACCAATCTATTTAGGTTAATTGCTATGCAAGATACAACATTGTTAGTTGTTACACTTTCTTCATTTTGTCCTTAACTCCTAAAAATTGTCTTTATTACTTTTCTTCGTGGAATATTGGAAAGCTATAGATTCGGTTACATTTACATATTCAGTTTGCAGCTTTTTATCATGAAAGAGAAAAAAAAAATAATAATAAGGACAGGGAAGGGGGATAAATAAAAATGTGCAATTTCTTCATTTTAGTAAAAACTGAAATGGAATGTTTTTACCTTATTTCTACATTTGACGCATATAATATAGTTTTCCCATTGTTCGATTTCTGTCGTATAGCTGCTTTGTCATACGAAGCAGGTTCGAATCCTGGTGGTGGTATTTATGTTTATTAGCGGTTCGGAATCTACGTTTAATTGTAGGTTCCGGTCTAATTAGCCTAAAGTGTGCAAAAATTACCGTAGAGCGACAAATCAAACCTAAAAATTGTTTTTTTTTTTTCTTCGTGGAGTATTGGAAAACTATAGATTCGGTTGTTTTTACATATTTAATTTGCAATTTTTTATCATGAGAAGAAAAAAAAAAAAAAAATAAGGACTAGGAGGGATAATAAATAAAAATGTACAAATTCTTCATTTTAATAAAACTGAAATAGAATGTTTTGTCTTATTCTACATAATCTGACGCATATCATTTATTTTACCTGTTGTTCGATGTCTGTCGTATAGCTGCTTAGTACTATATACTTTATAGCGGAATTTTGATTTTTTTGTTCTAGTAGATCAATGGTTCTCAAAGGGTGCGCCTTAGAATATTTCAAGTGCACACTGTGGTATTCAGAGAAATATGTATCCAAATATAAAAATAAATATAGGTACTTTTTCTTTTGACAGTTTTTCCGTTGAAAGACAGCTTTCATTATAAACAACTAACCTTTATGATTGTTTTTTTCTTTTATTCACGTAAAAATGCTTAACCAGTGATAATGCACCAAAGAATGTTTCCGAGAAACTAGGAGCCATAATTTCTATGGTTGGCTACAAGTGTTAAAAAAAGTTCCGTTGCAACGTATGAGACTCCGCCGTCTGTAAGTTGTGGAGTTGATCATTTAATATTAACTAAAGAAGAAGGAAAGAACGCAAGGAATTGTCTCTTGAGGCATCTGTTAGATTCCTATAAAAGAAGAATGCATGTCAATATCTCAAAAAGCTTTGCAAATTTTACTATTTTCAATGTCATTTTTAAGTGAATTAGATTTTCTGCCTAATTTACATAAATATGAAATTGATGTATATTTATGGTTGACGCGAAAAACATTGAAGAAATGGCTAGGACATTTCATGCTCATGTTTCTCATGAACACAAGAATACATTTTCGTTTAACTTTTTTCTAACGCATTTTTTCTCTAATATTTGACTTAGTTGTTATAATATATTTCTCAAAAATTTGTATATAGGGCACCTACAATTATTTGTAAGATTTTAAATGTGCCCCCGACTTCAAAAGTTTGAGAACCACTGTATTAGATAGTTACAATTTTCAAAGGACGAAAGCAAATTCCAAGAGAACCAATTAAATATCTAATTTTTAATTTGCATTGTATATTAAGCTTTTAAAACATCATTTTCATCAAAAAAATATAAGTCAAAATGTAAAGAAGGCCATGTTTTGTATTAGATGTCTCGATATCAGTGTAATATGCTTAATATAATTACTGTTTTCTCATAATCATTTTTTATAATTTTTTCTTCTCATTAACTCTTTTAATAAGAGATATGATGAGAAAGAATTTAGTTTTTTGTACAGTACTTTTGTATTATGAATGATCAATTAATAAATTATATTAGATTAACAGAAAAATAACTTAATAGATTAACATATTAGACTGAAACATATTAGAAAAAATATTAGATTGAAACATATTCGATTGTCTCTGGAGATCAGAATAGTGTACTGCAATATTCTATTTTTTTTTTTTATCTAGCATTATAAAATATTACATTTTTTTTTTTGGTGAAATATTTGTTTCTTATAATGTGGAGGTGCAAAATGTTGTTGATAGGAAAATACTGGTTCTTTCTCTAAATAAAACAATGTCTTTTCTGTTCCAAGACTATCAACATTTCATTGTATAAGCAGGATATCAAACAATCTAAAAGCAATTAAAATTTATCAATAAGGCGTATTAAATTAATTAGTTCATCATTAGATCATTATTGGTTCAATAATTAAACATCACAATAAAAAGCCTGTGAAGCGCAAGTATTTTACTTCTCCAAAAGTTATTTTCATTTTAAACTTGGATAATGGTACAATGAATATGATAATGGAATTTAATATTTTTAGATGAGGATGAAAAGAATATGATTTTTTTTTTTCTTATTCATAATTATGAAACAATTCAAATTTTTGAAAAATACTTATTCAATCTCACTATCCAAAAATATTCAAGCATAATTAATTAACATCATATATTCTAGTTATCTATTGTATCAAATTGCTATGAAGCAAAAACTATTAACTCCTACGATATGTTATGGAATTTTGAGCTTTTTAGTCTATTATTTATTTGTTTCTAATTGTAAATTTTGAATAAAATTGATTAAATCTCTAAAAAAATTTTTTACGCATATCAGAATTTGAAATTTTATTTTGTATACTAAGTCTGTTTCATATAAAAACTGCAATAGCAACCAGCGTCATACCGCGAATAACTGGCAACTTAGACTTGAAATGACTTGTTTTATTACTTCTTGTTTTGCATTGTTTACCGAAAATAATCTTTTAACTTCTTAAATATTTGTCATAATATAATCGGACAGAAAGTTGTTAATTCGATATTTTGATGATACTATTTCAGTATCATCAAATGTTTTATCTCTATAAAAGATCAATTTACAAGATTTCTGAACATTCTTTTGAAAGAGGTGATTCATTGCTTTTTGGTCTCAAAACGAGATTTATCGAAAGTTGATTCAAAAAATTGCCGTGGTTTCTGTTAAACAATAGCTTCAACATAAAATACTAAATATTAATTTTTGCCATTAAATACCCCAAAAAATCAAACATAAATTTGAAAAAATCTTAATCCTGACACTACAAGAAATGGCTAGAACTCTGACCACATATTTCAGATTCGAATCAGGAATATATGTTTATAGTGGTTCGGAATCCACTTTAAATCGTAGAGTCCCCGGCTAATATGATCGTCAGAGCGTTGTCCAGAATCAGTCAGTCTTCTCATCCACATTATTCCCAAAACTGTCAGGGCAACGCAGCTCTAGGCACAGTGATGCCACGTTAGTCCGACTAACGGGGTAGATGCTGAACATAACAAAACGCCCTCGAGCCTCCTTTTTTGAACAGTGTCTACAATAAACCCGCCATCATATTTTAAATATAAAACCTTTAAAAAAATTTAAAGGATATTTTTAGTGTTTTTAGAAAATTTTATGACAAAACTTCAACTGAATTACGAAGTTTAGAAAGTCTAGATTTAAAAAACGGAAAATGATTCTGCTGTTTTATGTCCAACAATTTTAAAATCCCTTCCCCAAGATATATTAATTTAATGAAATGGAGAATGAAAAGGCGTCAGGATTCAACCACTGAACTGAAATGATAAGATTCGAAACAAAGGGGATCGGAATCCACCTTAACTGTGCTAACTGAATGCAAAGACCGTGGAGCGACAAAACAAACCTGGCACTACATGAGAAAATTTCCAAACTTTTTCGTGTGTAAACACGTCTTTTCACACCAAAAATAAACCAACAACAAACTGTGCTAACGAATCACATCAATGCTAACGAAATCCAAAAACGTACATATGTACATTGAGAAAATGGAGTTTCTAATCCTATTTCGCACCTAAATAATGGGTGTAAATTCTGTGAAGCCCGGCCTGACAGAAGGCACCCCTTCTGTCGAGAGATGCGCGGGATGCAGATGGTGAGAGGGGGAGAAGCCGACTTCATCCCGAATCAAATCCCTCACGATCTACCAACTCCATCAAATCGTGGTGACATCAATATTCGGCTTTTTTTCCTGCAGCTGCGTCTCCCGTGGGGATGCCCACCCCGGATCCCCCCCAGTGACTGCGGCGTTAATGACTCGGATCCAGTTCTGTAGTCAGTTCGGTTCTTTGATGGTATGCGAGGGGTGACTAAGCGATGTGGGCTCTTTCGTATTCATATCGATATTGGTTGCGTCCGAATTTTTATACCCCCTGCATCAAATATAATTCCTGAAATTTCATTCGTGTTAGTAATCTGGTTTTAGATTTTTTTCCCCAAATCATTTTTTGTTGGGGAGGGATATTTGTCCGATGAATTTGTATTTAGGTGACCATCGTAAATGGTCTTTTATGTTGAAGAGATTAAATTTCTGTAACATAAAAGACCAGTTACTAATTTTATAAATTTCATGCACAAAACAAATTTGATCTAATTTCTCTAGAAGGAATTACTCTATTGCAAAGTGTAATTACAAAAAAGTAGTATTTTAGTACAATTGTCTTCGTTTATTTTGTATGTGAAGTAATTTGTATTGAATTATTGTGCTCATACAAGGTAGTTTAACTTTTACAAAAGTGAAAATTGTACCAATTATAGTTTTTAAAATATGTAAAACAGACAGAGAATTATTGGTTGGTTCTTAAGTAGAAAACAAATTAATTCTGTAGTAAAAAGAGTTTCGCGGCATATTAAATTCATATAAAAAGAAAGTTATGAATAAGCTTAGGAGATATTGGAATATGAACGTGGTCATATATCGTCCATCAAAAAAAAAGCGATTAAATTATAGCATATCAAGGATGAAATTATATACTAAAAGGAATCTATATTTAGATGGCCATCGTAAGGGGTCTTTTATGCTGAGGAAATTGAATTTCTGTAACTAATTTTAAAAAATTCATGCGCAAAACAAATTTGGTCTAATTTTTCTGAAAGGGAATTACTCTATTCAAACTGTAATTACAAAGAGGAGTATTTTAGTATTTGTTTAATTTCTATGTTAGTAATTAGTATTGAACTATTGTGTTCAACAATTTTTACGAAACTGAAATTTGTGTGATTTATAGTTTTTAAAAATATGTAAAACAGCTAAAAATTATTGGTTGGTTCTTAAGTAGAAAACAATTAATTATGTAGCAAAGAGTTTCATGGCATATTATATTCATATAAAAAGAAAATAATCAATGAGCCCAGCAGATTTGAAATCTGAGCGTCGTCATATATCGTCCATCAAAAGGGATTGAATTATAGCATATCAGGGAAAAATTTGCAGCCTGTGAAAGAGCGATTTAAATTCATTTATTCAATGTTAACAAATTAATTAAACATTAAAAAAAATAATTATATAAATATATTAAAGAATTTAATCGCATAATCCAATGTATAAAAATTTAAAACGAAAAACATTTAATCAAGTATCATTAGAAAATAGTTTTTGGAATTTATTAGCAATGTGCAAAAATTAATAAAGGGAAAAACATACCATTGGAGGGAAGGGGAAGATGCCCATATTTTTTTCCTTTGCTATGTTAAGAACATATTAACGCTCCATATGTGGTGAAATGATTTTTTTTTTTTTCCCCACGCTTTATTTATGTTTGTATTCATATCGCATTTTAGTAAAAAATATAAATCTAGAATAATTCTTTTTTTTTTTTCTGATGGGCTTTCTGTAGTATAAATATATAGCAATATATCTAGTATGTTCGTATCAGTATTAGTTATTATCTTTGAGAATTACCATATATCGTATATTTAAAATACTAGCTTGAATTTTGAACTAACCTATGCAATTATCGGTATTTTACAAAATATGAATTTATCGTACAAGTCAAATTATGGATATTCATAGCAAGAATAGCATACTTCCTTAAAATTAAAGAAATTGCATGTTCAGACATAACAATTAATTTAGGGCTTGCAAATTATTTTAACCAACTTTAACTGAATGACTCTAAATATTTTTTGATACATGTTTAAATTAGAAAGAACACAACAAAATAAAGTTTTAAATTTAATGTGCATTTATAAATTATTACTACTCTATGAAACAAACAACATAAGCAGGACGTTTCTCAACAGAATTTATCTGAATTGCTCGTGATTAGAATTATTGATACAAAAGTTTGTAATTAACGATACAAATTTCTTTTTATTAAAAGCATGCTACTGATTTGTGGCTATTTTTATTCTTTGAATAATGTTATTATAAATAAATATTAAAACAAAAATTACATTATATAAATGCACTTAAATGGTTAACATATTATGCTAGCTGAACAAAACACAGCAAGAAAAAGTGATGAAATTGGCTTGCAATAGAAAAAAAGAAAATTGATTTTTTTACACAAGGTAAATGATATTAGAGATGGCCTTAACAATAATAGCTATCATTTTTAACGTTTATACATGTAATCATTTTCAACGTTTTCTTGTTTTCTATGCTGAACAAATAAAGTTTTCTGATTAGTATACTATGAGTTTACTTATATCATCATGTGATTAGGAAACACTGGAAATACTTTTTATTACATTCAGTATATCGCTTTTTAAGGATTATGTTTGTTTGAATCTAACTTGCTATTTATCATTTAGCTTTTACTTTTATTTATCATTTAGCTTTACTTTTTATTTATCATTTACTTTACTTTATTTTTCATTTAGCTTTTTTATTTATCAAAAATAAAACAACCCGAATAGCCAACTTTGGAAAAGTTTGAGGTTTTGTTTACTAACATTAGAAACGCTGAAGGGGTATTCCCCCCTTCTTACCCTGAATTATGTCATTCTTAACGGTAGTTGCCAGGGGTTCAAAGTTCACGGTGGGGTGGTGAAACTTAGTTGAAATGTTTATGTTGACTCTGTCAGAAGATATGACCTTTCTAACACGGTAGCATGTGGTAAATTTTCAGATGTAAGGGAACTAATCTCCCACAGTAAGTGTGGTAATTCATGTTTATCTCAATCGTTTCATTCTTTCAAATCAGTTAAAAAATTTAAATAATAAAAATAAATAAATTTTTTTAAAAAATTGGCGAAATTTGGCATAAATTTGACATAAGCGAAATTTGGCATAAAATTGACGAAAGTTGACATAAAACTGGCGAAATTTGGCACTATTACGTAATTTTCCCTTGCAACTCAACTAAAGAATTTGTATTACTAATAAGGGTACAGCAAATAAGTTTTGCTCTACCTGTGGATTCCACAATTGATTTAGATAAAGTCAAAAGTTTCAAAAAAATTTAGAGGTATATCTAACAAATATTCTTTTTAAATACAACTGAATTGTTTAAACTTGAATAATGTTTTTTAATATAAGTATTATAAAAAAATTAACCGGGTATTAAAATGATTCCTTTTTAAAAACATATTTTTAAAATAGATATTTGAAGAGCATCGTGGAAATTGCATTTCACTTACGGTAAATCAATTAAGTCAGAATATTAAGTAAATTTTGCACATTTTTTGGGGTTTCTTGCTTGAAGTCTCTTTTTAATGTCTTGCAGACCTGACGCAACATTACAGAAATTAACTAGTCAATAAAAAAACTGGACGAAAATTCACTATTAATTGCGATAATAAACATCCAAAGGAACATCCTAGCATAATGGTAATAAAGTGTGGTAATGTTTGTCTTTTTAAAAGGATCAATTAAAAAATTGGCGAAATTTGGCACTATTACATAATTTTTCTTGCAACTCGACTAAGAAATTTTTTGTATTGCCAATAAGGGTAGAGCAAATAAGTTTTGTTTCATCAATGGATTCCACAATAGATTTATATAAAATCAAAAAGTTTAAAAAATTTAGAATGGAATATCTAACAAATATTCTTTAAATACTACGCAAATAGCTAAAACATGAATAATATTTTTTAGTTTTAAATTAACAGGGTATTGAAATTATTACTTTTTTTTAAAATCTTTTTAAAATAAGTGCAAATTCCATAAAGCTTTTCAAATATTTATCTGTTTCCGTAAATTTATTAAGCCAGAATATTAAGTAAATTTTGAAATTTTTGTTATGATTTCTTGCTTAGAAGTTTAATTAATCTTTTAATGGCTTGCAGACCCTGAGGCAACGTCATAGAAATGAAATCAATTAGTCACTTAAAAAAAATTGGCTCTATTAATTACGATAATAAACATCCAATATATTATTAACATACTGTAAAAAAAAGGAAATCCCCTCCTCAACTACCCTGAAAAAAAAAAAAAAAAGGACATGGTGACAAATTTCAACTGAATGATTCTTTCTGATCGTCCTAAAATCGGCTTATCTATATCCAAAGGGACTACGGATCCCAGTGTGAGAACCACTGATTTCTGTCATAAAACATGGAATATTTTTTACTCCAACTGAAAATGTTTTTAATTTTGATGAATTATGATAAAAGCTTTTATTAAATACTTTTGGATAAATATGTATTATATACATTACAATATAGGCAATCTTGTTTTAAAAAATAAGTTCAACAGGTTTACAGGTTGTTGTATCCTTCAACAACTTATTTATGCTCTAAATATAAGAATTCTTAAAGTGAAAAAATCATGTAATTACTCAAATTATTTTTCCTTTTACCCAGTTCTGGAAATTATTATTTTTAGTTAATAGCTTAATTTATCTTAGCAGGCTGTAGATAATTGGCTCAAAATATGTAGAAAACTTTTCACCATTTTATTTTCCCCCTCGACAAGTAGCTGATCTCTTTCCATAGAAATAAATTGTCAATATTATTACTTCAAAAGAAATAAATTAAATTTATTGCGAGCGATTTTCTATTCAATGGTGTTAATTTATTCTTCAGAAATATGTATTTTTAACATCTATTTTTAATATATATAACATAAAATAATAAAGGCGTTATTTTTTGCTATTATACATTTTAGTTGGAGCATAGACTTAATTGATTGCGTGTTGTTTCGAACTAAGTGAGGAACTTAGTTAACAACTAATAACTTCCCAACAACAAGCGATGCCGAACCGATTTTCCTTGTCTATGCCGGAGATGCACTTGATAAATCTATAGGACGGAAAGTCTCACAGCTGCGCCTGAGGAAAGTGTGGGAATGAGACTGACTCGATCTGAGGGTGATCGTTGCCAAATTGCCGTGGCAAAATGTAAGTGCAATGTAACAGAACTTTCAAGGTGCATTCTGGGTAAGAATCTGTTACTTATCTTTTATTTCTGTGATGAATGGCCGATCGAAAGCCTGGCATTTGGAAACAAGCTTATGTTTAAAGTTTCTGAAAAAGTCAAATGGAATTGATATTAGTTCAGAAAAGAAACTCATATCATGTATAACTTTCTTTTGATACAAGGAGAGAACAAAGTTTTGCCGTGGTTATAAAAATTTATTGGGCGAAAACTATTATAATTAGACATACGTTTCTTTGGATAAATTGTAAGTAATGTTATAAAGTTTCTACTAATGCCCGCACTTCAGTAGATTTCAAAGTGTGCCTCCTTGGTAGTTCGGAGAATGTCAAAGTTCTCCAAGTGTTCTTTAACATGCCGTCTGTAACAATACGCGCAACATCTTTTAACCTAGTCTTAGTTCTTTAACTTCTGCAAGTGGTGAGAAAAATTCTCTCACAGCTCCCGCACCAAAATAAATAAAGGAGTAATATTAGTCGGCTATGATGTTGGTTCATCCCATCCAACTCACCAGCCCGGAAATTTTTCGTCTAGAAATTCACGGAGTAAAGAACACCAGTGACGAAGTGCTTTATCTTGCTGATAAATAATCCATGATTGAAATTCTTATAACTGAGGTACAATGTACAGTTTCAATAAGTTTCATCAAACGTTAGCGGAGATGGTTTTCTTCCCGTGAAGAAAAATGGTCCAATATTCTTTTGTATGAGGCTGCACCAAACGTAAACTTCAGCGCTGTCTCTCATTGTCATAAATTTGTGTAATCAGGGCAAGACCTTGTGTTCACCCTGAATAAATCTGAAAGCTTATGATAATATTTAACACAAACTACTTTTGGATGTAAATTTGTAATATATTTTTATATGTAAATATTATATATACATATATATTAAACTGAGTTTTGTACACGAGAGGGAAAAGAACATGTAAGGCTGAAGTATGTCATCATTAAAAGCAAAATGTCGCACAACGCAATTTAATAGTTAATAAAGTAACTGCTAATGTGATATTTTCCTGTTAACAAACCAACACAAAAACTTCTAATTTATAAGATAAAATTCAAGTTAAATATTATTTTAGTTGTGAATTTTGATAATTGAGCTACTTTACAAGGAAACTATCAAATGCTAAATACTCAAATTTGTTTTGATGTATTCGATCGAAATATTTTTTTATATTTTAAGGCATAAACTGATAGAGGTGCGTTTCTTTCATTGTATCCATTTATGGTAGTTTAATTAATTCACCAAGGACAAAAGATAAAGGAAATAACAAGTTATTGGTATACTCTGGAATTCTTGCACTTCCAACACATCAATTTTGTTATTTACTTATTATATTAATCAGAAACTAAAATAAAATCGTATTGGAAGAAAAGAGAAATCAAGTACTTAATTCGGGTAAAAAATAGAATGACAAGATAGTACATTCGGAATTCAAAGGTGCAAAACTGGGGCATATTAAGAAAAATTCATGGAAACTTAAGAATTATTTTGTCAGTTTAGTTTGTCGCTCTACGGTCATTTTCTGCACACTTTGGGCTAATTAGACCGGAACCTACAGGATTCTTTTGTCAGTTGGCAGAGTAAAAAAAAATAAAAATTCTATAGAGACCATTGAACTCGCTGTTTAAGCTTTGTTAAAAGCATTATTGTAAATCAGGAAGTGTGTCAAGATCCACATCCTCCCTTTACCGTTTGCAAGATGAAGGTACAAAATTGCATTGGCTGTGAGGGCAAAGGCTCCAAGTCGGAAGCATAAATTTTTACTTAATACCTTTGGAAGATCCAATTGCATTTAAGGCACGCAATTTCGAGCATCTGGACCCTCGCGGGGGTGGTCGACGATTCTGCGAGATCAGAGGTCACAGAGAAACCAAACGAATTATCACTGCCGGTACAGAAAGAATTCCGTCTTCTTTTAACACCCTCTTGGCTAGTATCATTCACGCCCTGCCGCTAACAGCCTTAACGCAACACTTGTGACATGCTAACAGATAAGGGCAGGGTTGATTATTTTCTTTGCCCCCTAATTTTGTGGATTCTCATTGAGGGGTTAGAGAAACTCGGGCAATGACGATTGCCGGCAGTTTTATGGCGTTCTTGTATAAACCAGGCATCCTGTTGTTTTCAAACATTTTATTCCAAGAAAATATTTTGGAACCCTCACCCCATTTGTTTTTCTCAAGGCTGAGTGCGATAGCTCCCATCTTTACTTTCATTTATTTTATTAAATATATAAACTGGGTGTTTTTCTGTAGAAGTATTACAATAAATGTGAAATTATATAGAACACGGGTTCTCGAACTAGATTCGTCTAGGGCAGTGGTCTCCAAAGTGGGATACGCAAAAGTGATACATGTGGGTACGCTAAAGAGATAGACTCATGTAAAAGTCTTATACCTATACATTTAACAATGAGATATGGAGATCTGTGAATGGGTTATAAAATTCTAATATTAAAACGCAGATTCAATTTGCCATGAACCCATTTGCTGAAAATGTAAAAATAGATTATCTTTCGATTGCAGATGGAGAATAGTTAGTTAAGAGAAAAAGAACAAAGCTAAAATCCGAATTTAAAAAAAAAAAAATCTCTTCGTAATTGGTGGATAGGATTGAAAACTGAATATCTAGACTGAATAAACGCAACAATGAATATCTTACCATCTGATTCTACATATCTGTGTGAAGCAGGGTTTTCTGCAATGATAAACAAATATAGAAACAAACGTGGTTCTATATATCTGTGTGAAGTCATTGCAGAAATCCACTTGTAGCATTAGTCATCGCTACTTCACACAGATATTTAGAACCAAATTTATTTCTATATTTGGTTTGAATTGTTGTCATTCAGAAAACCCTACTTTAATTCAAACCAAATCTTCGAAGTGCATTAACAGGGGGCATCAAACCCCCCGGTTTTCCCCCATATTACAAAACAAATGCAATCACATTGCTCACAGTAAATTTTAATTAAAATGTAAATTTTTTTTTAAATTTAAATGCATGTATATTATTTAAAATAATAATTTGATTTTTGATTACACATTTATATTATATGGCGTACAATCTTTAATTATTTTCGTCTTAGGGGTATGCAATCAAAAGATATTCTAAGGCACCACAAAGGAATCATATAGTTGAAACATGGCTATTTTGCGATTGTTGTCATGTCCAGCTTTCTAAATGATGTTATACTTTAGATATTTATTATTGTGTTTAATAGGTCATTTAAACTAGTTTTTAATCGATTAATTAATTTAATTTTTGCAATTTTATCAGTTTAATTTAAACTGATGTTAAGAAGGTAATTTGCTATTTAAAATGGTACAAAAAATTATCTACAAATTTAATATGTAGATATTTATAGATAATTTTTGTACCATTTTAAATAATTTATTATTAGATTAAATGCAAGATTAATCTATACAATAATTGTATTTAATAATAATAAATCTATAATTAATTGTATTAATCTAATAATTATATTAATTGTATATATTAATAATCTATATATTAATTGTATATAAATAATCTATATATTAATTCTAATATATATATATATTAATTGTATTTAATTTAAGTTTTAAATTATGAGAGTCCACGAGCCATCAAAAATTCCGAAGAGGTCTCCACGGAAAAAATTCTGAATAAGTTTCAGAATCGTTGGTTTAGAGTATTAACTTTAAAAAAAAAAAAATCCGTTGCATTTCTTGCAGTTAATCAATATCTGCATAAAGAGTGAGCAGTTATCAATAGATAAATGTTTAAATTAGCGTTGTCAAAATCAAATATTTAAGAATCAAATTCAATGTAGTGGATTTGTTTTCTTTCAGAATGAATTTTTAAATACAGTTGTATCAAAAATGACTATTTTAAATTATTTAGAAATATTTATTTTTAAACGCTATTTCATAACTGTCAAACTAGGCAAGCAGTTCTCAAATTATTTTACTGTGAAAAGAATAGGGGTATTTAAATGCTTTTTGATTAAAAACAAATTTTTCTTTTGTTAATTTACATTCAAACACTAACTGAAGTAATTCTTTTTAAATTATTTCTTTAAACGAAAATTTAAACGAGATCAGTAAATAATTCATACTCATTAATGATTATTCAGATTCTACATATGTATATAACGGTTTAAAAAAAAACGGTTATAATACCAGAAATCAAAACAGTACAGTATAATACTTTTAAGAATCGCTAAGAGAGTAATTAATTTTTGTAATAAATAATTAATAATTAATTTCTTAATATTTAATATGTAATAGAATAAGTTTTTTTTTAATTATTTTTCTGTTTATTCATCGTTATGTAATTTCTTATTTGTGTTGTATATTCCATGTCCTCCTTTCAATTTTGAAAAAAATAGGAATATTCAAAATTTTATCAGCTTTATAAAATAAAAAAAATTAGTTTCTGCAACTAATATAAAGCATTTACTAGAAATAGTTTGAAAAAAATAGGAATTTTCTATATATTTTATTATATTTTATACTATTAATAAAATATATATATATATATATATCCCATCAAGCGTTTTTAACATATCAAGCATTTTCGATTCGTGAAAAATTTGCCATTTTTTCCTAATAATATTTTGCTCCATAATAATAAACTTGAATACGCACTTTTAACACGTCTGTGCATCCCTGATCTTGACCATCATCTTGCAGTTCCTTGCTTTCGGAAAAGGGACATCTTTTTCACTGTAACTCCATATAAATTTGTCTATTATCTAAATACCTCACTCACTTGCAAAAAAATAAATAAAATAAAGAACAGAGGTGGGGTGAAAAGTTCGTAGGCACTTATAGATGGCGCTATTAGTATTAAATCCATATGATTTTTAGTTAGCCCTAACCTTCAAAAGACACGTGTATAAATTTGACAGCTGTTGCACTATTAGTATGTGAGTTATAGCATTTTTAGTGAAGTTATAGCATTTTCAGTGTTTATCAGTCACTGTCGATTAGACTCCGGTGTAAAATGATGGAGCCATGTTTAGCCAATAGCTGTCAAATTTATACACGTGTCTTTTGAAGGTTAGGGCTGACTAAAACTCATATGGATTTAATACTAGTAGCGCCATCTATGTGTCAGCCTACGAACATTTCAGCCCACCTGTTATAAGAGTAAAAAAATTTACAGTTTTAGAGGAGAGGGGATAGGATAAGCTCAATTAATAATATAAAGGCCAATAATAATGTTTGGAAAAACTCCACACAATAAATTTCTGAGATTTTTTCATGTTCAATTTTTCAATTATTAAATAAAGCTCTGGTTTAATTTGATCTCGTAAAATATTTGGACTTTTCCATGTCCCCTTTTTGTGCGTTACTATGACAACGTATTCAAGTTTATTGTTATGGAGCAAAAATATTATTAGGAAAGAAGGACAATAAAGTTCTCACAAATCGGAAATGCTTGATATGTTTATGATGAAAATGATGTTTAGTGTCACGAAGTAAATTTATAGTTGCTTTGCGCGCAATCTTTCATAGTTCAATTTATGAACATTTGTTTTTCATTTTGACCTGGATTACACGAGAAAAAAACTATTATATATACTTTCTGATTAAAACATACTCCAGAATTTATCATTTCTAATGCATTACCAATCTCAACTTACACTGAAAGAATTAGCTGTAAATCTCTTGGAGAAACTATATACAGAACTATTGACATGCAATAGAAATTTTTAAAATTAAAAAGAATAAGGTAAATTATTTTTACATCAAAATCCTAAGGAACGATTTTACTTGTCAAATTTATAGTAATATGTAAATATATATATATATTATGAAAATTTAATTGTTTGTAGTCTTTTTTGTGAAATTGAGTTAAATCATTTACCTATTAAATTTGCAAAATGACGTTGTTTTGAATTGCCATAGAGAAAATAAAATACGTGAATCATATTGAATTATGTCTACAACAATTTCATTCTTCTATTGTGCAAATAGAGGTGATAAAATTCCAATGGATTTCTTAGTGGGGCAAAAACCTCGATTTCTGACAAAAAATTAGCTAGGACTTACGCATCTTGTAAACTGTCTCCAAAGTTTGTCTTTTAAAAAATATAATTAAATTTAGACTTCAAAGCTTGATTTGAAAAAATCAAAGTCATCACGATTGTATGAGGTATCTTTTCCTCAAAGGTACATTTTATTATATGACCATATATTATTATATAAAACAGTTTAAATTTCTGATGAGAATCACTTCTACATTCCTTTAAAAAAAATTCTTTTATTTGTTATAATAAAAAAAATTCTTTGTCATCAATTTATATAGTTGTCCTGAGTGTTAAATGATTGTAAAATTATATTTTCGATCAAAAATACTTTATTCTTGATACCAAATCTAATAACACTGTATGAAACAAAAAAAAAATGAACAGTTCAAAATAGTTGAGTGAGCCTTTGCTTATAGTAGTCAGTACGACTGCATTGCATTTCCTCGATTTTCTTGCGACCTGATGGCCAATTGACTAGAGCTCTGGCCTTTGGTACCACAGGCTTCAGATTCGAATCCTGGTGATGGCATGGTTGTTTGTTAGTGGTTCGGAATCCACATTAAGCTGTAGGTCCCGCTCTGATTAGTTTAGTTGTCGCTCTACGATCATTTTGTGCACACTTTAAAGTCTGATTTTTTTCTTCTTTCATATAAAAAAAAAAAACTCATTAAAAGTTTCAAAAGATTTCTTTATTATCGTTGATATACCGAAGCGCAGCCTCCACTTCAAAATATATAATTTCAAGAACTATAGTATTGAAAAATATAGAAATTGACACAAAAATTTGTACAGTGAAAAGATTTTTTTTAAATACTTAATTAGGACAAATGGACACTGTATTGGCTAGCGCTTTGGCCTTTGGTATCACAGCTTTCAAGTTCGAATCCTGGCGGTGGCATGGATGTTTTTGAGTGGTTCGGAATCCACGTTAAAACTGTAGATACCGACCTAATTATCCTAAGTGTGCAAAAAATGACTGTAGAGTGACAAACCGAAAACCAAAGTCTGATTTTCTTTTATATAAGAAAACTCCATTAAACTTTTCAAAAAAAAAAGATGCTTTTTTTTTTTTTTTCCTTTTATTATCGTTGATATACCAAAAAGCGCAGCCTCCACTGCAAAATATATGATATGTTTGCAAACATAAAAAAATAGAAATTGACACGAAAATTTGTGCAGCGAAAAGATTTTTAAATCCACAATAAGGACAAGTGGACACTATATTGAAAAAGAAGTATGAAGAAAGAAAGTAATTTCCTTTTACACAATACATTTAAATGGTAAAACCGAAATTACTGTCTTGCCAACCCAAAATATGAATCGGTAAAATACCGAATTCCCTCTCCAAAAGAATGGCAATAATCTGCATTCTCATCAGAGGGATTGAAATCCCAAAAGCATCTTCCTAGTGAAGTGGCAGGTGCCTTCCCTAGAAACAATCGGGATTCAATATCGATGCAGAATCTGCTGGAGATCAGCAGGCTTTGGATGAGTCACGGTCCTTCAAAAACCGCCGAAACAGTGCGTCTTGTCGACGCACGTGCACTTTTGCCACTTTAACCTCCCGGGGACGCGTGCTTCAGCACGTGCATCTCGGCCGGAGGCTCTACAATAGCGTGGATCGTGCAGTTTCCGGCGTTTACTTAATGAAACTTTTTCGGTTCAATGGAGATGGCAGACCATTATGAATTGGTCATATTCTGTTATTGCAGGGGGACAGGTTGGGGATTTTTTGCTATAAAGGTCATCCATTTAATCTAGTAATTCACTTTTTTGTTTTCATTAGATGGTGGATATTTGGAAGGTGAAGAAATTATGTGTTAAGTGAAATAAAATTGACTCAGTTGTTGGCATTCTTTTTCGGTATTTTTAGATTCAGTAGTTCGGTGTATTTTAAATATATATGAAGTTAATCATATATCAAACAAAATATCAAACATAATTAATATAAAAGAGGTGATTGACTTGAAAACTAACAATTAAAACTCCCTCTCTCTACAAATCATGGAACTAAACGTGGCATTAAATATGCATAGCAAACTAGACGCTTTTTGTCGAAATGATAAATACAGTGGAGATTTCTAATAAAACTGCTTCTGTTGACCAGTTGCGAATAACTTTAAAATTTATGAAGTTAAACCATTTTGGCTTTTAGAAATTCATCAAAACATATTTTTAAAAAAAGGAAATTAGTGAAAATCTTTAAAAGAAATTACTGTAGAAGCTTTCCAGAAGAAATTTCTATAGAAGCTGTTAGATATTTAAAGCCCCAAAAATTGTTGGGATTGTATAATTAAAACAACTTAACAAGTCATTAGTAAACATCTTTTCAATATAATATCAAACATAATTAAAATAAAAGAGGTGATTGACTTAAGAACTAACAACTAAAACAAAACTCTTCTCTCTACAAATCATGGATCTAAACGTGGCATTAAATATGTATAGCGAACTAGATGATGTATTTTATCATTTCGACAAAAAGCAAGATTTCTAATCAGAAAACTGTTTCTGTTGACCAGTTGCGAATAACTTTAAAATTTATGAAGTTAAATCATTTTTCACAAATTCACCAAAATACATTTTTAAAAAAATTAATGAAAATGTTTAAAAAAAAAATTACTACAGAAGCTTTCCAGAAGAAATTTCTATAGAAACTATTAGATATTTAAAGCCCCAAATTTGTTGGAATTGTATAATTAAAACAACAAAAAACACTAGTAAACTTCTTTTCAAAATCAAAATAATATCAAACATAATAAAAATAAAAAAAAAAAGATGATGGACGAAAGTAACAACTATCTGCAAATCATGGATCTAAACGTGGCATTAAATATGTATTGTAACAACTTTAAAAATAATACATTAAATATGTATTGACGAAATGATAAAATATATCGAGATTTCTAATCAGAAAACTGTTGCTGCTATCCAGTTGAGAATAACTTTAAAATTTATGAAGTTAAACCATTTTGGCTTTTAAAAATTCACCAAAATATATTTTTAAAGAAATTACTATTGAAACTTTCCAGAAGAAATTTCTGTAGAAGCTATTAGATATTTAAAGTCCCAAAAATTGTTGGGATTGTATAATTAAAGCTAAGTAGTTTAACTAAGTAATAACTAAAAAACTGAAGGGGGCAACTTCTACACTGAGTAGTTTAGTAGTAATAACTCAACAAATCATTAGTAAACTTATTTCCAAAATCAAAATAATATGAAACAATTAAAATAAACGAGGTGATTGACTTAAGAACTAACGACTTAAGCTCCCACTCTCTACAAATCATGGAACTAAACGTGGCATTAAATATGTATAGTGTATAGAACTAGACCCTTTTTGTCGAAATGCTAAAATACATCGAGATTTCTAATCAGAAAACTGTTCCTGTTGACCAAATGCGAATAACTTGAAGTTGAATGAAGTTAAACCATTTTGGTTTTGAGAAATTCATCAAAATATATTTTTTTTAAAAATTAGTGAAAATCTTTAAAAGAAATTACTATAGAAACTTTCCAGGAAAAAACTTTCTACAAAATTTCTATTCAAAACAACTTAACAAGTCGTTTTTACACATCTTTTCAAAATCAAAATAATACCAAACATAATTAAAATAAAAGAGGTGATTGACTTAAGAACTAACAACTAAAACTCCCATTATCTACAAATCATGGAACTAAACGTGGCATTAAATATGTATAGAACTAGACCCGTTTTGTCGAAATGCTAAAATCCATCGAGATTTCTAATCAGAAAACTGTTTCACCAAGGCCATTTGGAATGTTTAATATTAAAGCCCTTTCTCTGCCATCCCTACCGTGAAAGTCTGGGGCTGCTTTGAAGGGGATGGCACGAACTCGTTCATATTTCATAATTGTTATTAGGCGTGTCGGACGCAAAGACCCATGGGAGCAGAAAATGAGAAGGGAGAGGACTGGATGTTGCGCATAGTGGCATAGGGCGTAGCTTTCTCCACTGAATAAAACATTCATTGGTTAACTTTCCACTGCCTCGGATCGATGTGTTGCTAGCCTGCTTCGAGATCTTGCACTGTTGTTGATATTGCGAACATTTCCACCGAGATACCTGCAGGGCTTGGAACTCGAGTTGAACTTCTATACTTATTGAAGTTGTATTTGCTGCTGTTTAATTAAAGATCTTTGACATTTCAGACAACTCGATGAGTTTTGTTATTACAAGTAAAGACTTAAAGATTGCTTGTTGGCTATGTCTGTCTTGGGAATATTTAGAACAAATGATTTTCTAATCAATTGTCATAAAAAATGACTTTTAAAAGAAATAATATTTTAATATATTATATATGAAATAGTTAAATTTTAATCAAGAAACTATTCAAAATTTGTTTAGATGTGTATTGCAGATTTGTAGAATTCCAAAATTTGAATTTTTAACTTCTTGAATAAAATTACAGAATCCGTTAATATTATTTCCTAAAATTTTGTACTGAATTTCATTAGTGAAATTATAGGAATGCATATTTGAATTATCAGCTCTCTAATTTGGAAGAATGTTTGATAGGTATCGATCAAATTTACAGTTCTCTAATTTCTGCTGATTATTTGCAATTTAGCTTTATTCAAGAAATTATTATTTCATTGTATGCAGGGGGATATGTTTATTGCATGCTGGATTAATGTAATCAATCAATCTATACCCTTTTTATTATTAGAAACATTTCGAACTATAAAATAATAGATGTACGCATAAAGAAAATAATAGTAATGTACTGAAGTGTAATTGAATGTATATTGTGTACTAAATGAGCAAATATATATTGAACTAAACTATTAATAAATCAAAGTTTTAAAGAGGACGTACCTTCTTTTTCATTTCAATGTAAGTGTTTGTAGAAATAAAAATATATTGGTAACAAAGCTAAATTTTAAATCTTATTATTGTGCAATGATTAACAAGTAATTAAGTGATTACGTGTTAATTATTTTTAGAATACTAATCAATTAAATTAGCAGAATCAAAGTGTAATTAGTGTCATTTTAAAGAATACAAAAACTCTCCATTAACATTCTCGAAATTAGATAGTAAGCAGAAATTAAATTTTTAAACTTTCAGTGCGCTAATACACCATTAATAGATTTCATTTCTGTGATCCAATTTTAAGTAGGATATCTTTTCTTGATGTCTGAATAATGAACGTTAAAGATATTAATATTATTTACAATTTATTGATTTTTGGTATATTGGTTGTTACTTTACCAATATTATTGGTATTTTAAGTAATAATATTGTATAGCATTGAATTAAGTAATAATACATGTTTTTCCAAATTCGAGTAAGTTATCCAACATGATTAAAATTCAATTACTCTGAAGTCATATTTTTATAATTGAGCACTTTTAAAATTGTTTTGGAGATGAGCCTTTTACTGTAGTAAATACACTGCTTATTTAGTCAAATATCACGAAAAATCTCTAATTTTTCAAATCAATAAAAATTCAATAGTTAAATTGCACTTTTAATTAATTCATTTAGTTCAAGAATAATCTACGCAACAATTACGAATTGAAAGTGACATCATAACCCTTTAAGTGTTACTGTTATGTTTTATAATTCAATTTTAATATCATTTTTATTTATTATTTGATTTTCATTCATCTCAAAAAGTTTCCTAGTTAGATTTATTGTATTTGGTTAGTTAATGTCAGCTTTTCATTTGTTTTATTTGATGTCAATATGGTGAAATTTTAGAAAGATTTTTGCATATATGATTGCAATATTGTTTATGTGTGAAATGATCTATTGCGATGAAATTATATCTCGTCGCAATTTGTTGAATATTTTAATTTGTGAATGCAGTAAAGGAAATATATATTACGTTTAGTGAAACCGAGAAACGCAAATACATATAGTATTTGCTTACAATTGCAATTGCGTTTGCAAATACAATACGTATTTGCTTACAACTGCAATTACGTATTTACTAGTTAGGAATATTTCAATAGAGAAACGAGTTTCTCGTCTTTAAATAATTTTTTGTTGAGTCATATTTAATACTCATTTTTAAATTTAAATTGTAGACTTCCATTTTCCCTGAAGGACATATAATCTCATTGAAGGATATACTGTAATTTTTGTAAAGGTTAAAAATTAGTGTTTTAATAGGTAAATGACCTTTATATGTTTCAACACTATTGCAAGCTCATTTAAATTATAGAACTACATTTACCGAATTGCATTGTTTTCATTTTTAATAATAGGCAGGCCTAGTATTCTACTTATGTATGCCATAAACAGCTAACCAAGAGACGACGAGGCTAGGACATTGCCTTCCGGGAAAAATTTTAATGGTAACTGCCTCATATTTTCTGGTCATATATCTGGGTTTTTTAGTTTCTGAAAGTGTAAAAGAAGTCAAACACATGCATTCTTTTGGGGGATTTTCCAGGAGTACTAATAGGAGTCCAGGAATAGTTCCAGGAGTTCCATTTTATTGGTTCTAAATGTAGAGTTTTATAAAAACCAAATCAGAAATATGCGAGTAACAAAAATTTGGGTGAAGAATTTACCCAGCAGTTTATTTCTGCAAAAAAGGCATCCACATTTAGTGTGATTAACTTAGTGCTAAAAAAAAAAAAAAAAGAATAGAAAATAATCGGCTGGGTTGATATACAGGTTACCCATAAAATTTAGAATTTAATGTAAGAACAGAACGCATAATAACAATCTTAAAAAATAAACTATAGAATACCAAATGATTTTCTTTCTTTGAAAAATCTCATTTTCACTTTGAAATAAAAATGTCTTTGTTTCCACCAGACGATCTTTTGAAATAATTTTACATTTAATTATATAATTATTAGCTCATGAAAGAAATTTAAATAAACCAACGAGAATGAGTTCCAATAGAATTAGAATGTTCACTAAGTTTTTCAGCTGTAATAAGGAATATGCCCTGGCGATCGGTGTCATTGGTTTTGGGTTCGAGTACCGGTGGTGCTATGGATGTTCAGAATCCATGGTAGGTCCAGATCTAAGACCGTAAAGCTTTGGGCGTTGAGTGTAGAGCTGATAACCCTACCCCGTAAAAAGGAAACATCTGTTTCGGAATCTGTTAGTAGGCAGATGGCCTTGGCCCACCATGGGGCTATTGCACCAATGAAAAATAAGAATAGCTTGTGAAATTAATTTTAAAAAAATTAATAAATACGAAACGTTGAAAGAGGATCTAGGTTTGGTTTGTCGCGCTATTATCTTGTGCACACTTTTAGGCTAATTAGACCGGGACCTACAGTTTAAAGCGGATTCGAACCACTACAGACATCCATGGCACCGCCGGGATTCGAACATGAAAGCTGTGGTACCGAGCGGCAGAGCGCTTGCCACACGGCCCTCAGGCCCCCATGAAAGATCACTTTCATGGGGAAAAAAAGAAAGGATCAAGGAAATGAAATGTCAGCTTTTGTAAATAATACCCATAATTTTATATATAAAAACTACTTGATAATGGCATAGTTTTATTCTTACTATATATGCATTTATTTATTCTTTTTCTCCTTGATCTCTTAAATTAGAAGATGAGATTTCTAATGAAGGTCAAGTTAATTAAATTTTAATTTTTTCAAGGATAAGTGAAAAATATTCCAAATCATTTGAAAATATCAAACTAACATTTATTTTAATCAATAATAACTAAAATTGGAATCATTTCTTTATAAATATCCCTTTAACAACATATTTTGAATCTTAGCATTACAACATCAAAAATTTGAAACTGAAGTTTAATAAACACACTCCTTCTAAAATTACTTGAAAAAGAAACTATCTCCACTTTGTATTGCATAACCTTTGGCACAGTTTTCTTACATAATTTCTTGTTTTTGTATGACAGTCAATTTCCTCATTCACTCAGCATATTTGTAGGTATTTTTATTTTCTTCTATGCGGAAAAAAAATTGGTTCTACAGTATTGCGTCGTCTTTTAAAATTGCGAAATACAGGGACGTAGATAAAATATACGTTTTTCAGTCAAATTAGTCTGCATTTACAGAACATGATCGGACAGTGTCTGCTTTTATTAATTGGGATTTATTATTAATCAAATTTTAACTAAGCCAATTAAGCCTTGCGTAGGAAAGTGATTTTTAGTACGATTCCTCCGAGAATGGGATATTTTATACAATGGCTGATTTAATAAATCTAATAAACTCGCAGCAATTGTATAAAAAGTTATAATGGCAAATCTGTTTTCATTAATCTCAGATAAAGATATTTAAATAAATTCACGAAAAAATGGCAATTATCCCGAAAAATCAATCCAATGTGATTATACAAAATCTGGATAACTTTGGGGTTGTTTATTACCAACTGTTCCATCTATAGTATATCTTACATTTTTCCGCATTACTGATTGCCAAAATATATATCAATATCTAAAAAAAAAGTTTTTATTTTCTAATTGAACGTCGGAATACAATTCTTGCCTATCTCATTTATAATTTAACAGTAAACTGTTTAATAACAGAAACTTTACCACGATCATCAATGCTAGTTTCTTGAGCAAATTTTAAAAAATTATTAATATTTTATTTCTGGCATTGTATTCATTATTTTATATTTAAAGTGTATTTGACCACAGCAACAATAATAAGAGAGCACCAGTAATTTTTGTAAAAAATGCATCCAGCTATTTGAACAACGTCGCCTTTTTTTAGCAGATTATCGACCAATTTACATAATTCTGGTTTCATGATCAAAATTATTAACGTTTTTCTTACTGTTTTGTTATTGATAATGTCGTTTTTTTATTTTTAGTACATTACCAGAACAATAGCATAAAAAGCGACCAAGAATCATTGTAAGATGCATCCAACTATTTTAATAACATGACCCCTTTTTGCGCATTTTTCAACCAATAGTTCTGGTTTCATGATTAAATTATTAACGGTTTTTTTTTTACTATTTTCTTTTTGATAGTTTAGTAGTTTTTTATTTTTAGTGCATTACCAGGATAACAGCATTAAAAGCGACCAAAAATTAATGTAAGATGCATCCAGCTATTTTAATAACATCACCCCTTTTTGCTCAACTTATCCAACCAATTCAATAGCCTATAAGACATGTTGCGTTTTAATTTGTTGATGTTATAAATTTGGCCACATCTGTATCTGTATAACCGAGGTATTAAAATTCAAAACAAAAAAAGTCACTCTGAAAAGTGGTCAACATACTCGAAACCATAGCACTGGCAATGCCGATACGGGTCTGAACGAATTACTCAAGATCTTAAAATCTCCGATGAAAAAATGTAAAATTTTAATTTTTTTATTTTTCGTACATTACAGGACAACAGCTTTAAAAGCGACCAGTAATTGTACAATGCATCCATCTATTTGAATAACGTCACCTTTTTAAACCAATTGACTTAATTCTAGTTTTATGATCAAATTATTAACGTTTTTTGTTTATTATTTATTTTTTGATACTATTGTCGATTTTTATTTTTAGTATATTACTAGTTCAACAACATTAAAATTAATCTGGAATTATTGGAAGATGCATCCTGCTATTTGAATAACATCACCTCTTTTAGCTCAAATTTTCCAACCTATTCATTCGCATATAAGACATATGTTTAAAATTGGTGATGTTATAAATTTGGCTACCACTGTATGCATATATCCGAGGTATTAAAATTCAAAATATCAAAACAGAAAAGTCGCTCTACAAAGTGGTCGACATGCTCCGAAACCATAGCACTGGTAAGTCCGCTACGGGTCTGAACAAATTAGAGATCCAACAAAAAAATCCAAAATCTCCGATGAAAAAATTAAAAATTTTTTTTTATTTTTCATACATTACCGGACAACAGCATTAAAAGCGACCAGTAATTATTGTACGATGCATCCAGCTATTTGAATAACATCACCCCTTTTTGCTCAACTTTTTCAACCAATTCGCTCGCATATAAGAAGTATGTTTAAAATTGGTGAAGTTATAAATTTGGCCACATACGTATGCATATATCCGAGGTATTAAAATTCAAAACAGAAAAGCCGTTCTACGAAGTGATCGACATACTCGAAACCATAGCACTGGCAATGCCGCTGAACAAATTACTCAAGATCCCAAATCTCTGATGACGCAAAGCTGAATCTACTTAGTGCAGGGGACGAGTGTATCAGTCGATCTCTGACTTGTTCGGCAGCTCGTATTATGCAGGTTGTTGAAAATGAAGAGTGCGCTCAGCTAATGAACGGCAGGTGCGACACTTTTAAATCCTGACCGAGCAGTTTTCCCCTGTGTGCGCCCCCGGCAGATGGATTTGTACGGAAGGTTACCTTGGAGACCAGCGCCTCGCAGATGGTGGGCTCTACCACCCCGCCCGTGCCAACTCTGGGGAAATCGCCGCAATAGGTGCATTCAATTGGGCTTCCCTGCAACGCCATCTTTCCTTCCAGCCCTGTAGGAAGACCCATTCATTTAGGGGATTAGGAAGCTTGGCTTTCTGTTCATATGACAGCATATTAAACAGCTCATAGTTTTACATTGCAAAGTGTCGATTTCTGTTGTCGGTGTTTACTCTACAGGTTGTTTAATACTCGGGGATTCAGGCTCAAACATACTTTGACATAAGTATAAATGACTCGTATTAACAATTGTAGATATAAGTTAGCTAAAATGAACAAATGCAGTTGGTAGAGTATTTGAGGAGTGTAAATGGTTAGCTTTTGATTTTAACCACCAAATTATTTTGAGAAGAATGTAAAATGTTTCTTAATATGCTTGATATTGTAGATTTGAATCAATACAAGTAAAATTTTGAAATTCTGGAAATGACTTGTTTATTTTCTGTAAAAATTATTTACGTTGTAACTATTTACAAACCCTTTTTGAGTCAGGTTTGGTATACGTCGTAGTCCCCCTCACAGTGGTGGCATTAACGAAATCGTATGACTTAAGAATATTGAAGATAATAAAGTTAGATATTATTAAAAGTATAACAAAGGAATCAAAGAAAATATCTTTAAACATATCACATTATAATTATTTTTATTAAAATCTGCTGGGTTGATACACAAGTTAACCATAAAATTTAGAATTTGTTGTTGTACGTTTTTTTTTTTTTTTTTTTTTTTTTTAAATTAATCTTAAAAAATATGTAGAATTCGAAAGATTTTCTTTTATTGAAAAATCTCATTTTCACATGGAAATAAAATTGTCTTTTTTATTTAATTATTAACTCGTGAAAGAAATTGAAATAAATATTGTTATAAAAATCTCGTGAAAGAAAAAAATATTGAAAGTGGTCAAGGACAATACCCATAATTTTATAGGGTATAAAATTACAAATATATTTATATGAATGGGTATGGAAATCGAATTAAAGAAGAAATTTTCATTATATTAGTAGGCTTTCTTACATTTCAGCGTTAATTAAAATCCATCTCAATAAAATTTGAGGTGTAAAAGGTTAAAGAATTTTATTATTATTATTTTAAAGCTTAAATCGCTCTCTAAAAAAATAACAAAAATCAAAAACTTCCATTTTGGCTAGAGAACTAAAATTTCATAATTATAATAATAAAAAATGGTTTATTTTATTTATTAGAACGAAATGCCATGAAAAGAAAATTAATAATTAATTCAGTAAAAATTCTTGTCTTATTTTTCTTGTAAACCAATTTTAATAATTCAATTTGTGAAAAAGTGCAAATTGGAGTACTTTGAGTTATGCCTCAAAATGTAGATAAGATCTATAACTTATATAATGTGTAATACACTCAAATTTTGTGCTAAATATTATATCCATAATAAATAAAATATTGTTGTTTTTAAATTTAGTATACTATTTAATCATAAAAATTAAAATTCAGATCTTTCTGAAATTTTGAGGTAATTTATCGTTAAAATTATCTATCTGCATGTAACTTATTTTGCTTTCTTATCTCGCCAAGTCAATACATTTTCAGCCATTTTTTCAATTGAGAAAAAAAAGCACACCCTTCCATTACTAAATGCTAGGAATCAATTAAAAGGTTTTATTATAACGGAGAAATGACTATAATGAATTTTGTAAAGACGTTTGTATTGAAATACAAACGTTAATCCCTCGATATACAGAGTCTTGTTATATCGCGTAATCAGATGTTTCGTACTCTATTTTTAGAGAAAAATTTTTTACAAAAACATTATAAAGTAATCTGTTATATATCTTTTTCAGTATATTGCACTTTTCTTTGTCTCCTGACGTGCACTGTATAACGAGGGGCTATAGTATTATTAAATAAGCGAATTATTAAGTAGCTAGTAACAAAAAAATTCCGTTCGCGGCTTAAAGTCCTAATTTTTTATTTTCCTTTTAACGCCATATTATCATTAAGTAACATTTTTCCATTTAAAAAAAATGGAAAATATTTTCCCGTAAATAATGTTGAAAATATGAGCTTAAGCAGTTAATTTTTAATTGAGTGTTCAACTTCAGTTTTATGATTAAAAGTATATTAAATTTAAAACAAACCAGACTTTATTTATTATGGATATAATATTTAGCATTGCATTTAGTGGAAATTTAGTGGGAAAATACACATTTAGTCGTTTTCTTGTTTACATTTTGAGGGTACAACTGAAAGTACTCAATTTGCACTTTTTTCCCAAATTAAATTATAAAAATCATTCAATTAGTTTTTAAAAATATAATAAGTGACTGAGCAGTGGTTGGGAAGCAACTTTTTTTGGTATATATTCGGATATCCAGAACAAATAACCAACAATATGCTAACGAAAAAAAAATCTTAAAAACATAGGATTAAAAACTGATTACACCTGAATTAACATTAATTTAATTGTCTTGAATTTCCTATCTACACTCAAATCTGCATGGATAGGTTTACGTTTCGCGAAACAAAGCTAGACCTTCAATTGTTATCTTGGATCAAACAGTACACAATAGGCATTTGAAACAAACATAATACAAACATGAAATTCAGTATAAATGTTTTTATAAATTTCAAAATTAATTTTTTTAGTGTGTTGTAAACATGTTATTTCAATACTTTAATGTTTTATTGCATATAAACAGTAAGAAGGATCTAATGATTGGGGAAACGTAAACATTTGAAATATTTCAGATACGATAGCATTTATCACATATATATAATCATAACATGAATTATATAATATGATAGTTACATAACATGAACATATATAATCATTAATCATACATGAAAACTACAAAATATTAATAAAACACATTATTAAAAGATAATTTTATTAACAGCACTGAAAATGTATGAGGCATGTTAAAAATCGGCATGAAACCTACTTAAGAAAATAAAAATACAATACATAAAAAATTTGGGGAATTTAAAGTTGGAATGATTTTATTAATATAATAAATAATGTAAGCAATCACTTTAAAAAAAATGACTCAGTGAATATTCGTAGATAAAAGGGAAAGCGAAGAATTTTACAACTATAAATAAATAAAAAAAAAAAAAAAAAAAAAAAACGTTTGTTACTTAATTTCAAATATTTTTTTGTTAAATCTCTGAATGAAAAAGAATAAAATAGGCTATTTCCTCTCTCTTTTATCATATATCTGACAAACATTACAATTCAGTGGAAAAATTTACATATTTACCACAAATGTTTTAAGTATTTTAATAAATCTAAGGATATGCTATATAATTAGAAAAAAAGATAATTGGAAGGACTTTAAAAAATTCAAAATTGCTTTCTTAAAGAATTTCTCCCAGATAGCAGAAAGCAGCAATTATTAAACTCTTTAGGAGTATTTTAGCGCATATGTGTACTGTCAAAGTTTTTAAAATCTAAATTATCCTTAAAAAAATGTAATCAGTTGGGGAATTATTATTGTAAATATCCTCAACAATGCAAACAAATTATTCGTCACTCTAATAACAGAAAATGGAAGTCAAAAATACTGTAAGAGATGTTCAGCCAAAAAAATTATGTATGAAGACCTAGCTAAAAATAAGAAAAATACAAAATGTAGTAGTATAGTATGTGTAAATATATAGTATGTCCTGAATTTATGAGGTCTTTTGATTTGTAACTTACATTAATTTTCGATAGTAAGACATTAAAAATTTGTGTATATATATATATATATATTATTTATTTGTTAAGCCTCCTGAATTGCTCGCTATTTAAAATGAATAAAACGCACTCAAACAAAATAAAAATACTTCAGAATTTTTTTTTATTTACTGTAAAATATTTGTCACAAAAAAGCTTAAAATAAAAATTTTAAATTGTACTTTATCGAAAAATAAATAAAACGATAGATTAAAAAAACAAAAATTACCTCTTTCACAATGTACTTTTCATTACAAAGGAATTCCTTACAATTGAGTGAAATAAACGCAAAACGCTGTTTTGGATTATTGCTTATTGCGAACAGACTTTAATCAACACGCCAGGTTTGGGGGCTTTATCAGATTGGAAGGCTGTAATCCTGAGACCTCTTAGGCCTCAGGGATTTATCGACTTCTAAGGGGGTCAGGACTGCACGTGTGGAGGGGGTGGGACGTAATCTTGATTGCACGGGGTTCCAAATTTGATCAGGGCCATCTATGTGACGTGTCCAAGTTATTCATTAGGCACGGGGACAGAACATCAGATACCCTGTTTGTCTTCATTAGTGTCTGCTTTGAAAATCCGACACCGGGGAATCCCTCTATTGCTGAAACTTTTAGTAATGCTTGGATGCGGACTAAAAGCAGGATTTTTTAATGGACAGTTTCATTTGGAAGGGATTCGTAAGGAAAGGAATCGACCGCTGTGCGATGCTAGCTTTTAGGAAGATTGTCCCTCCCGATTTTGCTTCAAATTTCTAATGAGTGACTCACTCATTTGAAACAAATAAAATCAGGAGAGACAACCTTTGTGTGATGCACAGATTTTAGGAAAGGTTGATTCCTTTTAAGGAAATGCAGTACGATTTTGATACCAAGATATATATATCAAGTTTCGAAACAGTCAAATGCAGTATAACCCTGTTATTACTCGGTTGAAAGTAACGATTATTGTACAAGCATATTAAATTAAATAGAATAAATAAATACGCCGTTACATTTACCTCTGAGAAATTACACAACAAAAACTGTATAAATATGAAGACAAAAATATAAAAACGACATAAAAAATTTATGTTGACAATCTTTCTTTATCTGCACTTCCTTTTAAACGACTTTTAAAAATATTTTTGTAATAAACCATTTAATTTGAGAGGGATTTGAAAGGAAAGGGAATCAACAACAGTGGGATGGACAGCTTTTAGGAAAGATCGTCTCTTCTAATTTTATTTATTTCAAATGAGTGACTCACTCATTTCAAATAAGTAAAATCAGGAGAAACGATCTTTCCTAAAAGCTCTGTATCACTCAGAGGTAGATTCCTTTCAATGAAATGCAGTACGATTTTGATACCAAGATACATGATCTATAAAATATAATACATACGACGAGATACCAAGTTCCGAAATAGTCAAATAGTTGAAAATAATGAATATTGTGCATACGTATTTAGTAATAAATTAAACAAAATAAATAAGACATTACATTTACCTCTGAGAAATTACACGTAAAAAAAAATGTATAAATAGAAAGACAAAATATAAAAATAACGACATCAAAAATTTATGTTAGCAATCTTTTCTTTATCTGCATTTCCTTTTAAATTACTTTAAAAAAGACTTTTTAATCGACTATTTACTTCGAGAGCGATTCGAAAAGTAAGGGAATCAACAGCAGTGCGATGCACAGCTTTTAGGAAAGATGTATCTCCTGATTTTGCTTCAAATTTCAAAAGAATGAATCAACTGCAGTACAGCTCTGCTATAGCTCTGTTCAAAATAACGAATACTGTGCATATTTATTTAGTAATAAATAAACACGCCATTACATTTACCTCCGAGAAATTACACATAAAAATGTATAAATAGGAAAACAAAAATTTAAAATAACGATTTAAAATCTGTTGACAATCTTTTCTTTATCTGCACTTTCTTTTTAAATTAACTTGAGAAGATTTTTTTAAACTACTATTTAATTTGGGAGGGATTCGGAAGGGAATAAACTACAATGTGATGCACAGCTTTTAGGAAAGATTGCCTGGCCTAATTTTTTACTTCAAATTTCAGTCAACTGTAGTACAGCCCTGCTATAACGGTTCATAATAATGCAGATGCAATTATAATTCCCTAATAAGAAATGAATATTCCCTATAATTCCTATTCCTATAATTCCCTAGAAAAGAACCGCCATCATATATGCAAACAAAATTTTTTTTTTTTTTAAGAAATGCAATATCCCATTTGAACTACGTATTCGTATTTAATAATAAATTGGACAGAATACGCTAATACATTTATTTTTTGTAGAATTGCACGTAACTATACTATACAAATAGATAAATAAGGAGACAAAAACATTAACTAACTATATCAAAAATATGTGTTCACATAATCTTTTTCATCTTAACTTTCTTTTAAATTAATTTAACCCAAGACAGCATTCAAAACACATATTACATATTTTATATTGTATTATACTTGCAGAGTATTAAATTTGATATACACTCATGTCCATAAATTAAGGATAATTCAGAATCACACAGAAATTGAACTCTAAAATAAAAATTTCACCTGTAGAATTATCACACACATCTCGAAGAAGAATATGCAAATTACAGGAAACCACCAGGTGGCGCGGATAGTACGTCACAATGACGAGTGTAAGAGAGGGTATATAAGGAATGATGGCAAAAAGTAAAAATTGTTCACAAGCGCTTTAAAAGCCTTTCAGTGCAATAACCGCATAGTTATGGAACAAAGGAAGCATTTGGATGATTTTTTACGTGGTAGAATTATCGGACGACTGGAATGTGGACATACCCAGCTGGAAGTATCCGAGGACTTGGAATCGCCAGAGTGTCATCTCCAGGCTTTGGCAACGATTCCAAGATGATGGTAATGTGAGTAGATGTTACAGCATAGGTCGCCCCCGAGTTACAACGCCGACTGAGGACCGGTATTTAACAGTTACTGCCAAAAAGAAACAGACGGAGCACAGCATCAGATCTGTTGCTTCAGCTCTCTTCAGCTACCGGTACGACAGTTTCAAGGCAGACCGTGTACAGACGCTTAGGGCACATTGGTCTATATGCTCGTAGGCCTGTCAGATGTGTTCCACTTACCAAACTCACTGTCGCCTGCGATTAACCTGGAGTAGAGAGCATGCATTGTGGACACCGCCACAGTGGTCTTGTGTGATGTTTTCCGACGAGTCCAGGTTTAGTTTGCAGACTGATTCTCGCCGGACTTTCATATGGAGAGCGCCAGGTACCCGTTAGCACCAAGAGAACACCATTGAACGACACCGTTACGGTGGTGCAGGATGGCTCGTTTGGGGAGGAATTATTCTTGGTTCCAGAACTGACCTGCATGTTCAGAGTGTAACGTTGACAGACCATATCTATCGGGATGTCATTCTGGAACAACATGTACGTTTGTTTCGGGGCGCCATGGGTGCTGAATTTCTGTTTATGGATGACAACGCCCGTCGTCACCGTGCAAACATTGTAGACGAATGCCTTCAATTGGAGGATATCACCCGTATGGATTGGCCAGCATACTCACCGGACTTGAATCCAATAGAGCATGTGTGGGATATGCTTGGCCGACGAATTGCAGCCCGTCAACCCTCCCACCTGTCAACCGAAACTTCGGAGGGCATTGCTTGATGAGTGGTGTAATATTCCCCAAGATCAGATTGATAATTTGATACTCAGCATGCCTAGGCGTTGTAAGGCTGTATTGCATCGTCCGGGAGACATACTCCACAGTAACCATCATACTAACCATGTTATACTGTTTTTTGTAAATAGGTTCTTTTTTTTTTTTGAAATTTGCTCCAGGGAGTAAAAATCGCAATTTTTATTAATTATGTCAAACATATAGCATCTTTTTTGCTGTTTACCTTTTTTTTTAATAAATAGACTTTACAAATAAGTCAAATTTGTTTTTGCTTCTGTCTCTTTTCTTTGCCTGAACTTCATTATCCTTAATTTATTAACATGAGTGTAAATAAAAAAGGAAATATGACCTCTAAGAACCAGGCACTGAATAGCATAAAATTATTCCTTACTGACAATTTATTACTTCAAAATATTAACCATAGACTTTTTAACAAATTTAAGATTATTATTTTTCACTTTTTCATATATTTTTCATTTGGAAAACTAAGTATAACTATATTAATAATTGTATAACTGTATTAATAATAAATAAAAAAAAAAATTTTCAGTATTTTTCCAACAAAGTGGTCCAGCTTTTAGCTGCAAAACTATAATAATATTTGACGTAACATTATGTTGCAAAAGATGAGCCAATTTTTATTCTTAGATGTCAAAAATAAAAGGATCATTGCGAGTTACTTCATGCCTAAGTTACAGCTATCGGGCACGATACAACAGTAGTGACTTTTTTGTTAAATTATTCCGAAGATCCTTCGCAAATTTGCTTTAAGATATTTTTTCTTTCTTTTTTCTTTCATGGATAGTTTCATGGTCTTTTCCTGATATATATTGACTTTTAATGAACTTTACTAAAATACATTAATATTTTCTAGTTATTAAGTTTTATCAAGAGGCATATTTTTATATTTCAGTAGAATTAATACGTTCTTTGGGGTATACCATCTTTTAATAAAACTGTGATCTTGATTTTGAAGAGGATGAAAAAAAAAATTTAATTACTATGAATGAGTAAATTGTTTTAGCGTCGTGTTAATTTACGCATACAGTTTATCTTTATTAATCAACTTGTTTTATATCGATATATTTTTCATTTGGCAAAACTATGTATAGCTATATTAATATTTATTATAAATAAAATAAATTTTACCTTTGTACTTTCTAAATTAAAAATAGCGAAAGAATTTTTCTAATCTAAGACCAACAAAACGATAAATTTTCATATATATAATAATCGCAATACATTATACGCATAAAATTCCATTATTCTATTATAATTCCATTATTACATTATAATTATTCCATTTTTACATAATAATTCCATTATTCATAACAAAGAATTTTATCGATAAAACGAAAAAAATCTGTTAAAAGCAATGCAGAAAATCTTTATGAAAGCAGAATGAAATGATGTACTTTACAAAGCAGAGGGATAAAAAAAAAAAAGTTTTCTCCCTCTACATTCAAGCTCCTATATTCGTATCCTGTTACTTATACTCTTATATAGTACTTCCTCCTATCATTAAAAAAAAAAATAAAATTATGCATCGTAATCGCCGGGGGAAAAAAAAAAAATCCGAGTTTCACTTTAAAGGATTGAACCCCTTTTCTTCTGACATTTTAAACAATCCTTTTTAAACAAAACAAAAAAAGCTTACTCGACGACAATCCAAACAAATTCAATCACCTAACAGTTCCTTGGTTTCAAAACCAAACTCCTTCCTATTCCATCACTTTAAACCCTCAGCACTCTAATCACTTAATGTTCTTCCCTGGTCCCAAGTCATGCTCTCCTCAAAGCACGTACACAAGAAGTACATGCATAACCCTCCCAATTAAATTTGAAAGCATTGCCTCCAAGGATTTAGTTCTTAGGTAATAAAGACTTAGAGGAATCGTTACTTTAAGCCACGCGTTGCGACTACCACCTCGTGTGAGTGCGATACTCAGCTGTTGAGGATGACGCCATAGCGTGCCGCTGGATCTAATCATATTGTTACGGTAAGCTCTTCCATTAGCCGGCCTGAATAATTAATTCGACGCCACATGTGCCGTTCCCAATTCAACCTAATTGCGGAAACAGAAGAACAAATTGTAATGCCTCACGAAACGGAATGAGAGTGTGCGGTTTTCTTTTGATGCCCTTTGTGGCGCTTTTGATAGTCAAGAGCGCAGGTATGAGACCGTGAATTCCATTACTTTAATGAAGGGATATCAACAGAGGACTTTGTTGAGTAGACAAGCAGTTTTTTTAGATACATTGTTTACAACAATGTTGATTTCAAAGTTTAACGGCTCGGAACGACAAAAAGAGCCGAGAATGCATTGGCCAGGATTAGTTGAATAATTGCAATTGCTTTTTATAGTATATTGGAATAGTTCGGCTTTTCTGTTACTTAAGGTTTAAATGAGTATATCTAACGTTTATTAGTTAAGAACTCGCAGTGTTAGGTTAATTTTAATCTAATTTTAGCGTCATTCTAGATGTATGCAGAAATTTTAACTTTAATATTGTTGAACTGACATTAATGCTCAATTCTAAATCTTATCCGCCACTGTGTAGGCATTTGTGGACACCACGGAAACATCAAATTAAAAGATTTAACGTGAAGAGTGTGAATCATTGTAACAATATGCAAACATAACATATTGATGATAGTCTTTTGTCGCAGTGAAGGTAGATTGATATATTCAAAATATGAAAACCGAATAATTAATTCGACGCTACATGTGCCGTTCCCAATTCCAGCCTAATCGCGGAAATAGAAGAACAAATTGTAATGCCTCACGAAACGGAAATGAGAACGTGCGGTTTTTCTTTGATGCCCTTTGTGGCGCTTTTGGTAATCAAGATTGCAGGTATGAGGCTGTGAATTCCATTACTATAATGAAGGGATATCAACACAGGACTTGTTGAGTGGAGAAGCAATTTTTTATATACATTGTTTACAACAACTTGTTGATTTCAAAGTTTAACGTCTCGGAACGACAAAAGAAGAGCCGAGAATAAATTGGCCAGTATTATTTGACTAATTGTAGTTGTTTCTTAAAGTATATTGTAATAGTGCGAAATAAAAATGTTTTTCAGTTATTTAAGGTTTAAATGGGTATTCCTAAAGTTTATTCGTTAAAAACCAGAAAAGGAAATTTGAATTGAAGAACTCGTAGTGTTATATTAATATTAATCTAATTTTAGCGTCATTGTAAAAATATGCAAAAATTCTAATTTTTAATATTGTTACAATGGCATTAATGCTTAATTTTAAATATTGCTCGTCAATATGTATGCATTTGTGGACACCACTGAAATATAAAATTAGAAAATTTAACGAGACGAGTTTGAGTCATTGTAACAATAAGCAAATTTAACATATTGCTGATAGTCATTATGACACAGTGAAGATATATGGAGATGTTTAAAATACAATGAAACTGCAGTTGCAATAAATTTTGAAAATTAATTTACTTAAAAATAGCAAACTGTCGTTGTTTTAGCCAGGTATTTTGTTGCAGCCAGGCACACTGATTTGAGATCATTTGCCACTAGAACGAAAGTGTGCATCAGATTCAGCTTATCTAGGAAGTACAATGGAAGACCTGTTAAACTACAGTGAGTGTAAAAAGTATTCGTACAGTACGACAATTGATTTAAAAGAGATCCGTTCATAAAAATTATAAACATAAATTCCATTTTAATTAATTATAAATATATAATAGAACATATTTTCACTAGTTTCATGTGAAATTGACACAAAACAATTTTATAAATGAATAAATATTTACAAAACTGAAACAATCCAACATCTTGTGGTGTAAAAAGTATTCGTACATCAGGCATATATTGGCCAATACAATCATAATATTTCAGCTAATACCTTGTAGGATATCCTTTAGCTCGAATAACTGCCTTGAGTCTCTTTGGCATCGATTCCACCAATTTTGCTGTTATTGAGCTAGATATGGCGTCCCATTCTTGATTAAGAGCTGATTCCAAATCATTTTTATTAGAAATATGTCTGGATCTAATATTTTTATCAAGAACGTCCCATAAATTCTCTATGGGGTTGAGGTAGGGCGATTGAGGAAGAAATTTCATGAACTTTGGGGTATTATATAGTATCCAGAGCCTTGTGTTTCGGGCTGTGTGCTTGAGGTCGTTATCATGCATGAAAACGTAATCACCATTCAAGCCCATTTTTGTTGCACTAGTCCTAAATTATTTTTTAAGATGTCAATATAAACTTGATGATTCATAATGCATTTTTATGCTTGACTGCACAGTTGAACGGGGTCTACCGACCAGATCAGAAATCTTGTTGTACGATTTACCATTTTTACTGAGCTTTAAAATCAGTTCTCTTTCGGAAACACTTGTCTCTTTACTTTTACGGCCCATTACAGAATTTCTAGTTTCTCACTACATTAAAATTTCCATTGAAGAACCTTTTAAGTAACTTACAAGATGACGTCAATTAACTACATCATAATGGCTAAACCAATCACAAAATAACTAAAAAAAATTTTCATTTCTTTTAGTGTACGAATACTTTTTACACCACAAGATGTTGGATTGTTTCAGTTTTGTAAATATTTATTCATGTATAAAATTATTTTTGTGTCAATTTCACATGAAACTAGTGAAAATATGTTCTATTATATACTTATAATTAATTAAAATGGAATTTATGTTTATAATTTTTATGAACGGATCTCTTTTTAAATCAATTGTCGTACTGTACGAATACTTTTTACACTCACTGTATACCCATAATTTGCCATTGCATTTGGAACGACAACTCCAAGAATGGTAACTCGGAATTCGCTAATGATTTACCATACTCAGTTTCAGCATAGACATAGAAACTCGATTTGACATTTCTTGTTAAGCCTCGAACCAAGCACATAAGAGAATCCAACATATTATCCACCATACCGCTCCAGGCTTAGAAAAAAAAAAAATACTATATGAATTATAACATTTGAATGAAGGAATTACATTTATACAGATGAACATAAATATTTGAAATGTGATGAATTAGAATTTTTTAGTATTAATAACCATGCTGAGAAGAAAGGAAGCACGAGAATTTACTAATTAATCATGACTAATATAAAAATCCAAAATAGGCACTAAAAAAAAAATTAAACTGTTATATAGTTGGATAAAAACATTTCTACGAAATTTTAAAGATTTAACTAGCTAATTTATTATTTCGAGAAACTTATGTTGGAAAAGAAAGCGACTTAAGCTATATTTATTGAATTCTCAGTACTTGTTTTAACATTTTTTTTCATGTTTCTATTATCATATAAACACTAAATAATTTAAAAGGTCATAATTTTCTAAAACCGAAACCGTAAGTAAGTATATCTAAGAAAAATAAGATTTGCTTACATTGTGCGAGCAGGTGACTTGCCAGTAGACGTTTGCTGGCTTTTTAACTAGCATGAAACAAAAAGGTCACTTGCTTTTTAATTGGCTCTGCTGTTTACACTATAAAATTCATTGCGAGTTGAATATTCAGTATGGCAATCTTTTGAACCTCCTGGTTATGCGTCGAACATAAATTTTTAATTTTTCTTTGTCACATCATTTACATTTTGTAAGTTCATCTCTTAATATGTTCCAAAGATGTTTTTTTTTTTTTTTTTAATTCTGTTTTTATAATTAGAGTCAAACACGTTCCAGAGGTTATTGTGTCTCTAAATAAGATCATAAACATGGCGTTTTTAGACGATAATTTTCTCGACATATTTGAGAAAATTCAGTAATATTCAGATAAATAAGTTTATAATATGCGGAAATTGAATAAGTTTTAATAAAAAAACTACAATTTTTAATCGCATGTGGATAAAGAATACAGCGTAACATAAACGTAAAACGTCACTGCTTCATTATTTTACATATTCTTCTATATAATGAATTTATGGCGTTTGTGTTCAAATGATACAAGCACCGTGCGAGTAGCTGACTTATAATCTGGTAGGAAGGAGTAAGCAAAATTTTTGAAGTAACTCGTGTGCAAGTATCGTACAGCCTGTCACACGACAATAGCTTACGTGATATGTTCACACAATGACAATAGCTGGCCATTTGAATTCGCACTGCAGTACAGCACTAAGATCAGAACAATTTAATTCACTTCGCTTCGTTTTATTTTTCAAGAACGTCATTATCAGACACTCATTTCATCAATGAATAAAAAAAAAAAAATTCCTAAAATTCGTGTCGTACAATAAACGAAGAAGTTAAGATGGTAACAAATCAAACTGTTTAACCAATGCGCTCTTCAAAAAAAAAAAAAAAAAATCTGGCTCTTGAAAAGACTGCTTTCAAAGCATGAAGGGTAATCGATTACATTTGAAGCCTTTCCTGTGTACTCCCCTCCCTCTGTGCAAACGGTACATTCAGCGGGGACGGTTGTCGAGTGAGGTTATTAAATTATCGATGCCGTATCATGGATCTGAATTAATAGAAAATGGAGTATTCCCCTCAAGTATGCAATGAGTGAGGCATCTGGCAAGCGGAGTGAGCGCACTGTCAGTTGTCGCCGATTTTGTTGGATTGTCGAACTTCAGTTTCAAAAGTACTAATGTGAAATAAATTATAATGTATGCACGTTCGAAAACTTTCGTTGACGTAGCATGTTTAAATTGCGTCATTGGAAATGGGATCAGAAACAGCATGAAATGATTTGAGGTATTTTTGCGGTGACCTTATTTTCTTTTCTACATTATTTCAATTCAGTTTTGTTGTGTAGTTTCTATCAACAACAAAACTGTCAAGAATTTTCAGCTCAAGAAGATTTTTCTGTATCTGATTCAGACTGAAAATAATATATAAAAAAAAACGCAAAATGTATAAAATAATAATATTTACAGTTGGTTAATTGGTTAGAAATATAATTAAAGAATTAAACAGTAATTGCAGTGTTCAAAGATAATAGAGAATTTGTGCCTTGTCGTTTTTGTGCCGCTAAAACCTGTTGTTAAATCTGCTCATTTAGTATCGCTTCGCTGCGCATGCGTTCATTTAAATGAGATTTGTGTTATTGTTATGTTGTTACTAATCCCCCTGGTGCAGTAAAAGCTACACCAGGTCCAAAAGACGCCGCTACAGGCGATTGTTTTAAGGCTAAGGGTAATAAGCAGTTTTACTTTTAGCGAGGAACCAAGAGGGCTGAAAACTGACTAAACCTCAAGACAGCTCTCTTAGTCATATGAGATCGGGATCTACGGTTTTAAAGGGGATTCCGAACTACTACAAACATCCATGGTACCGCCGGAATTCGAATCCGAAATCTGTGGCACTGAGAGCCAGAGCGTTAGGTACTGGGCCATTAAGGCCCCCAATTTGTTGTATAATTTCTATCAACAACAAAACTTTCAAGAAGGTTTTACTGTGTCTGATATAAAGTGAAATTGAATAGGCAAAATATATAAAATAAAAATATTTGTAGTTGAAAGTATAATTAAAGAATTAAATAATAATTGCTGTATTCAAAGATAATAATGGAGAATTTGTGCCTTGTCATTATTGTGCCGCTAAAGCATGTTTAATCTGCTCATTTAGAATTGCTTCGCTGCGTATGCGTTTATTTAAATGAGATTTAAAATTTATAATTATCGTCAATACTTTAATATTACATTGTAAAATATTTTGTTAAATAAGGGAGGAACTGTGTAAATTTAGATTCTTGATGATGGTGGAGGGAGGTTTCCTTAACATTTATTGATATTGGCAGAGAGAAAGTTATGTTCCAAAGCAATGCAACATAATCTCAATTCGATGGCGTGTGCGATACCAATGTTTATATGTTATAAATAACCATCTTCTAATGCTATATCAGATCAATGCTTAGTTGGTGTAGATGTACACTTTTTTTCATTCTATGGCAATTTTCTTTTTTGTCTTCATCCACATTTTTTTTTAAATCCGAGGGGATTCGAAAATAATTAATTCGTAATAATTGATTCGCAATTTTTCGGGAAGAAATAATCATTTTTTAATTCAGAGAAATGAGAAAAAATTATAAAGAAGCAAGAAAAAGGACAATCGAACAGAATAAAATAACATTTTATTTTTACCAAATTAGATCGGTAAAAATAAAATGTTTGCGTGAGTTTAAAAAAATATTAGGGAAAAAAAGTAAAGAAAAAGAGGAAAATAACTAAAACTAAATATAATGTACCACCTTTAAAAAAGTAAAATTAAGCACTAAATCGTTACCCAGAGAAAGAATGATGAATGATGTTTTCATGCATTCAGGTTTCTAATTATGTTTTCAACCAATGCCTGTACCATCCTTCTTTTCCAAGCATTACAACAACAATAATAATAATAAAAAAATCAACAATAAAAAAACATATCGGAAATCAAGCAAAAAAAAAAACTTTTTAATGTAGGGCTGAATTCGCGTTTGTAGTTCAGAAAGACCACTCTCTCTTCTTCTAACTCAACGAATTAAAGAACCGAGAGTGCTGAAAAACGAATTATAAATTTCAACGAATCAGGTGTTTCACCCTTTCTGAAACGCATTAAACACCCTATCGGTAATGAACCCAGAAGACCTTAAAGGGGGAGAGGAAATGCAATTATGGGCACCGAGCTCTAGGCCGCGATCGGAACCAACTGATGCCGCTGAAAAGGTAACATGTGGCGGCCCTGAGTCGCGTCCCTCGCGTCAAGTCCTAATTACGACGAGCGAGCAAGGGATGTGTCCGTCGACCTAATGTGTTGACTAAGTCCCCATATCACAGATGGGTCCGATCAGCCATCTGCTAACCACCTGCTATTCGTCGCGATGGTACCTCCAGGCAGTAGGTGATGTACGGTTTTAGCAGGTTTGGGATTAAAAACAATTTCGAATTGTAGTCTTTCCTCTTCTGTTTTTGAGTGGGCTCTTTTTGGGGTGCGTCTTTTCGTGTTAGTGGAAATGCTAGTTGATTTTTGTAGTGTGTATTTGGGAGGATGTAAGTGGAAAGTACTCGACCATGCATACCTACATTCCAGCTAGTATTTGTAAAGTACTTTAATGGTTTTTTTATTTTATTTATTTGGACACACAGAATTTTAATAATTACATAGAATTATATAGGATTATATAGAACTACATAGAATTATATAGGGTTATATAGAACTAAATAGAATTATATTCTTTACATAGAACTTTAATAATTAAATTAGTGATAAAAACAGCGTCTTCTATAAAGATGTTTATTACTCTAAACAATAATAATGCAAATATGAAAAAGTGAAACGAAACGCAGTTTACTAAAAAATAGTTAAGAACTCTAACACTGTTTTTTTTATTATCATTCGCAATTTTTCTATCATTTTAGTTAAGATACGAAGTTCTAAAAACTCAAATATTTCAGTCGAATAAAAACGGAACAGCGAATAATTTATGTTTGCTGCGATCATTTACATAATGATCCTTTCCTCTTTGTGGATAGCGGCCTGATGGCCAATTGGCTAGTGATCTGGCACCACAGGCTTCAGGTTAAAATTCTGGCGGTGGCATGTTTGTTATGGTTCGGAATCCACGTTAAGCTGTAGGTCCCGGTCTAATTAGCCTAAAGTGTGTACAGAATGATCGTAGTGCGACAAACCAATCTTTGGATAAGACAATTAATGGTGATGTGTTCCGGAAATTTTGAGTTACTGTTGAAACTTTTGAAAAGCACTTTTGCGCAAAAATAATGAAGACAGTGTTTTTTTTAGTATCAAAGTTAGGATACGGGGCTCTAAAAACTGAAATGTTTCAGTCGAACAAAAATGAAACAAGCAATAATTTATGTTTGGAGAGGTCTTTTACATAAAGCTCCATTCTTCTTTCGTGGATGAAATGATTCATGGTGATGTGTTCCGAAAACTTCAATAGGTGTGGTTTGTCGCTCTACTGTCATTTTTTACACACTTCAGGCTAATTAGACAGCGACATACAGTTTAACGTGGATTTCGAACCACTACCAAACATCCATGCTACCGTTAGGATTCGAACCTGATGCCTGTGGTACCAATTGCCAGAGCGATAGCCAATTGGCCAGTAGGCCTCTTTATTTCAGTAGGACAGTGATTCGTAACCTTAGCCTCAATAATCGCCTGACATAACTTCGCTGCTTTTTTTTTTTTTTATCGGATTATATGAAAAACACTGTTTATCAAACACCTGTCTCTGATATACATTTAAAAAAGAAAATTGCACAATATCCAATCCTCACTGTTACACCGTAAATGTTGAGAAACAAACATTTAATGGGAAATCGAATATAGACTGGATATTTTTAAATCCTACTAGAAGAGTTCACAAAGTGCCACATTTAAGGCACGGAAAAAAATTGTTAGATTTCTTCGTTCATTTTCCGAAAATTGCCTTTCCTTACACTTTTTCGAATTTTTGTTATTAATGTTTAGAATCTTTTAGCACACCTTGCAGTTTTAATGCATATGCAGGAACCTCTATGCAACGCAGATTTCTACAATACTTTTTCCACTCTAAAAGTGCTCAAGAATTTTTGAATTTTTTTAAGAATTGAGAATTTCCCTTAATTCAATATTCTTGCTACAAATTCTTAAACTAAAGAAGAACTCCAGTGCCTCAAAGGACACGATGAAAGTTTTTAAGAGCAAGCGTTTAACTATTCGGTATTTTTTTTTTTTTTTTTTTTTTTTTTATCATTCATTTGAGTATACCTTGTTAAATCTTCATACAACTTATTAGAATTTCAAAGTCATTTTGCTTATTAAATACAGTGAGTGAAGAAAGTATTCGAACAGTTCCGATTTATAATGTAAAACAAGTTTTTATTACTTTATAGTGTGGAAATAATTATTAGAAGTTTAAAAAACAATTTGAATTTAGAATTTTAAAATAATTATCAAAATATGCATATATTTAAATTAAAAAAATCTAAAACGAACTAAATCTGAAGATGTAAAAAGTATTCACTCACGCGAAAAATGCAAATTTGTGTTGATTTACGAGCATTATAAAAATTAAAAACGTGCAAATTGTTTTAAACGTATTCCAGCATATACAGTGGGCCACAAAATTGAGTATACACCTTAGAAACTTTTTGCAATTACAAATTAAATATTGCTTTAAGATGTTGAATTTTTTACCTTATATACTTTAGTCTATGCTTTACCGTACTATACTTATAAAATTGTTACGTTTATTTATTTTTTTACGAAAAAAATAAAAGATCTGAGACGAGAGCAAAAACAACACCACAAAAATAAGTATACACATTTATTAATTTCCTTTTAACGTACAAATTAATATTTTGTTGCATAACCTTTTGCTTGAATTACAGCTTGTAATCTTCTGGACATAGATTCTACTAGTGTTTTAGTGGTTTCAACAGAAATTTTAGCCCATTCTTCTCTTAGAACCTTCTTGAGAACTTCCTTGCTTGTGATTTCGTGCTCATGTACAGCTTTCTCTAATTGCGACCACAAATTTTCGATGACGTTTAGGTCTGAAGACTGGGCTGGAGTGTGTAATTGCTTCTTGCAATGGTGCAGCAAGTATAACTGCACAATCTTCGCTGTATGCTTGGGATCGTTGTCCTGCTGGAATATGAAGCTTGACCCAAACCCCAACTTACTGGCACTTTTTTTCAAGTTATCATTTAAAATCCCCAAATATACATGTTTGTCCATAATACCATCAATAAAAGCAAGTTCTCCAACTCCACCAGCCGACATACAACCCCAAACGAGGACAGATCCACCTCCGAACTTGACTGTCTTAATGGTGTTTTTAGGTGCCAGTGCTTTCCCAGCTTCTCTCTATATTTTAAATCGTCCATCGCTTCCGTAAAGATTAAACTTACTTTCATCAGAAAATATTACAGTGTTCCAGAAAGAAATAGGCTTTTGGCGAAAATCACTCTCTTTTGTCTATTCACATACTTGATGAGTGGCTTTCGTATTGGTGTACGGCCATGAAACCCATATTGGTGAAGGGTACGTCGAATTGTTTCAACTGAGAACTTTTACCCGATTGTAGAGGACATCGATAAAGCTAATTTAGAGGCACTCACCCTCGGATCTTTCTTTACTGAGTGAATGATCTTCCTCTTCTCTGTAGTACTCAGTATTTCTTTACGTCCTCTTCCAGGAATATTGGCCACAGATCCAGTTTTTTTTTATACTTCTGTAGTATTTTTGGATACAACCATGAGTTACACCAATCAACGAAGCGATTTCTCGAAGAGATTTGCCCTCTTTCGACCATTTTACAACCAATAAACGCTTAGATTCAGTAGTTTCTCTACGAGAGCTCATTTTACGATTTTTAATGAGAAAAATACTATTTAAAAGCGTTGAAGTGCAATAGCACGTGTTATAAGCAGCAGCTACTCCTGAAACTCTTTAAAGAAAATTTGAAACTAAAAAAAGTGGTGGCATAATTTACAAATATAAGAAGTGTATACTCAATTTTGTGGCATGGTTTTCTATCTTTCCTTCGAATCGCTTAAATTTTTTCGTAATAAATAAGTTAACTATAGAATTGTGTTATTATAGGATGGTAAAGCAGAGGTTAAAGAATCGAGGATAAAAAAAATTTATCTATTTAAATCATTATTTAAATTTGTAATTGGAAGAAGTCTAAAAGTTTTAGAGGTGTATACTCAATTTTGTGGCTCACTGTATATGTTGAAAATAATTCAATTTAAAATTTGTATTTTTGAAGTGTAACTCTTAGAAATAGAGAAAAGGGAACATTTGGAGACTATATATCCGAAAGGAAATGAATTTTACAACTTCATAAATAAGGTAAAACATTAAATAAAATTCTACTTTTGATTTGTAGACATCATACTACTATATAGGCAATAATTAAAAGATTTGGTATATTGTTAAAGTTACTTAATCAAGCACAGGACCTACCATTGCTCCACAACTTTTATGATCATGGATTCCTTCATTGTTCATCAATAAAAAAAAATTGCATCTCACCTTCAAAACGCTGAAATACACGTATCAATGAGTATAGGACAAAATTCATGCAGAGAAGCTCCTTTTCCACGGCTGAGTTGTTTGAAGAAACTATATCGCGACCGAGAAGAATCGTAAACCAAGTTGAGTAGTTCCGAAGTATTGAAAATAATTATTTTCTTGGATTAGAGTTTGTTCAATATTTTTGGATCCGAAGGAAAAAAAAAAAGTGTAGAGAAAATCGAATATAAATACATACAAAGAATCTCCTTTCAACGTGAAGTGTGGAGGAGGCTTTGTACTTGTTTGAGGTTGTATGAGTTCCTCTGCTGTAGGAAATTTGATTATTATTGATAGGATCATATGTACATTGATATATTGATGAATAATTTACAATCAAATGCTTCAAAAATGGGTTTCAGTAGTAATTAGGCTAATATACATGTTAATGATTCTTAAACATCAGCTTTAAACACCAGGAGTTTAGTGTTATGTAACACTAAAATTTCTTCAGTTTCTTCCATAATCACCGGATAGCAAAGGTGATTTAAAAAATTATTCTTCATGAAGATTGATATTCTATTTCAAACTCAACTACTTCAAAATTGGTCGTATTTATGCCAAGAAGACTGCAGTCAAAAGATTTCTAACCAAGTATTAATTGTAGATTATTTTGACTGTACGAATATTTTTACACTGTTAGAGAAAAATTATGTGAATAATTAACTAAATAAATAATATAATAATTAATTTAATTTGATATTTTTTTTTTATTACCAATGACAGATTATGAACAGTTACAGCAAAAAAAAAAGAACAATGAGAAAAAAAAAAAACAACAACAACAACAAAATAATACAACAACAACAACAAAAAATAATACAACAACAACAACAAAAAATAATACAACAACAACAACAACAAAAAAGTAATACAACAACAACAACAACAAAATAATACAACAAAACATACTGAAACAGAGTTCATTAATCTAACAAAAATGCCAAGTTGCAGATCTTTTAGCCACTAAAAAGTGTTACCAGTTGCACCACGGGGAGGTAGATCTTCTGCACACCCATTTTAATTTGATATAATAAATAATATTTGAATTTGAATTTTTATTGCGAATTTGATAATAATTTGAGTTTTTCCGTTATAAAATAGAAGAACGATTCCTTTGTTTTAATTAAAATAAAATGTAATATGTATGGATATTAGTTTTGTTTAAAAATTTTACTTGTAAGATTAAAATTTCAGGCATTTTTAAATACTAATAAAAGTGTTCGAATACTTCCTAAACTCACTATATATATATTTACAAAATTTTACCGTTTATTTTTGAACCGTTTAAAACGAAAATGTTTGATTCATGTATGAATGTATTGTTATAATCGAATCTTTTTAAAGGCATATTAAATACTTCTTTGCTAATTTGTAGCGCTGAATCAATGCTGATGCCCAGAAATGCTAAATCCTAAAAGACATTTGATCTTGCTAGTACGAAAATACAGATTTTGGATTGTCTTAAGAAGTTTATAAGTGATTATTAGAGGTACCCAAATCCATAAAAACCATTATGTTTATACTTCCATGACCAATTGTTTAAATAAATATATTTCACCTGAATTAATAATTATCCATCTCTAATTTTATAAGTTTTGGGATCTAACCAGTTCCTTTTATTATTTTTTCTTGTATAACATGAATCTTTTTTAAGAAGGAATGTGTCTAACCAGATTTGGTTTGGTTTGGCGCTCTACGGTCATCTTGTGCGCACCTTTTCTGCTAAACAGACCGGGACCTACAGTTTAAATGGATTCCGAACCCCTACAAACATCCATGGCACCACCAGGACTCGAACCCGAAACCTGTGTACCGAGCGCCAAAGCGCTAGCCACTTGGCTATTCAGGCCCCTGTGTCTAACAGGAGATACATGCACAAGATTCAGGATATTCTGAAAATCTAAAATATTAAATTTCGCTGAAATAAACTCATAGATCTACAAAGAGTGTGAATCATCAACTTTAATATGCTTCCAACTTCTTTGGTAATTTTTTTTAAATAGCATTCCATTGAAATACCATTTTACCAGTCACAATACCACAAGAATTATTAAATCCCTAAGAATGTTTTTCTCAAAAATATTTCGGTTTTTTTTTTTTTTTTTTCATCTCTAATCAATTTATAGTTATTTAGTTTGTTGCTCTATGGCCATTTTATGCACACTTTGAGCTAATTAGACCAGGACCTACAATTTAATGTGGATTCCGAACCACTAACAAACATCTATGTCACAGCCAGGATTAGAACATGAAGCCGGTGGTTCCATCAATTTGTAGTGATGGTGATTTTTGCTTCTGTGAAGCTTCAATTTTGATATCTATATTTTTCTCGGTGGTTTTCTTTCCCGTGCTGGATTATATAATCGTTCAGGTTTGATTTGCTGCTTTTGAATCTGTTGTTCGCCATTTTCACCTGGTATTACGTTTTCATTAGTGCGTTTATTTGTATGCTTTTAAGTTCTTAATAAAATTCGTCACAGAAATTACGCTACGTAACGTAACAAAAAATTATTTTAAATAAAAAATATATTATTAGATTCATGGTAAAATTAAAATTGCAATAAAATTATCATTGTTGAATGATTGTCTCAAAAATAAACAAAAATACATTTTCCCTTTTATGTCTTATCCCACTTGGCAGACAGCAACATCTAGATCAAGTTCAAGAACCCGTGTGCTCTCGTGGAAGGAGGGAAAGGTGTAGGCAGCTTCTGCTGTGATAGAGCACCCGTAGGTAGAAGTCTGATTTGGCTTCGTGACTCTGAAGAAGGAGGGTAGTGCCTTCCGGGAGGATTTTTAGGGGGAACTACACTTCATTTGTATATCATATGCAAGAAACCCGGAAAACTCCCCACCAAGTTGTCCAACTAACAACTTCACAAACGCCATCGAGCTCCCCGTTTTTTGAAACAGTGTCTACAACAAAGCAGTCAATGGATTGAACCTCCGCCCTACTGCTCAACAGCGAGCCACGAGCGTTGCCACTGAGTCACGAGTCGGGTACATTTTTTTGTTTGTTTGTTTGTTTTTGTTTCTTTAATCTCGAGGACTCGTTTAAAAAAATTTATGGAGAAATAACTTACTTAATCAAGAGAAAGGATGAGAGGAGTTAATAATTAAAAAAAAATGTCTGAATTACAGAAAAAAATTCTCGTTCGGCAATCAGAAAGATCATAATAAGATGATGTTAAACCACCTAATTCATATCCGGCATATCATGAAACACTATTGGTAGCATAAAAAGAAACGTAACGGAAATGCTTCCCCAAAACATGGTTCAATCTGATGCTTACAGCGGTAAAAAAAAAAAAAAAAATCTACCAAAGATTTTACAAGCCAAACAGTTGGTTCAGATTATAAATCAGATTAGTCACAGTCAAAACGGAAGAGAGCACTATTTTAGATCGATCAAATTGAAATTGGAAATAATATTTGAATCTTTTCGTATTATGAATCACTGATGTATTTCTGAGAATCAATAGATTCAATCGATTGATGTAATAATATTGACATACGAAAGTCAATATAGCTCATTTCAAGCAACTAAATGTACAGTTTTGGTGCTTAACGACTTTCTTAGACGTTGTTTTAGCAATGCATTTATCAGAAAAATCAATCAGAAAATGATTGTAATAATTTTTTGTTGGTCTTACCACGGCTCATAAATGGGATTTTTGAATATTTAAGCACCAATCGTTAACCAAAATATGAATCATGAAACCAACATCTGAAAATAAAAGCAAATTACTTCATACGGTTTTTGCTTTATGAAGAGGAAGTTAGGTGCTTTTTAACTATCATTCCTTTCTAATAGTAATTTTTACTAAATAAGTGATTAAGATTTTTCCATTCTGTTATAGGGACGCTAACATTAAATTTTATTCTTTACTGGGATAATTATTTAACTGATTAACAGATACCCAGACTAACAGATTTAATGTAAGAATTAACGTCTTTATAACAGACTCAAGAACTCTAATAAATGTCATCTGGACGTAATGGTAAATGTCATAGGCTTCAAGTTCGAATCCTGGCGATGATATAAATGTTTGTTGATGGTTCAGAATCCACATTAAACTGTAGGTCCTTGTCTAATTAGCCTAAAGTGTGCACAAAATGGCCGTAGAGCGACAAACCAGTCTAATAAATGTCAATATGAATTGTTAACTAGTTTATTTTTGTCAAGCTTTTAAGGGGAAAATCAGTCTTACGACTCGATCAAAAACTGAAATTGAAAAAAAAAAAAAAAAAATTGAAAAAAGAAATACCCAAAAATAAATAACACTGAGCAGTTCACAAAATTTCTTACTAATTTTGCGACGTTGAACACAAAATGTTAGTAAAAATGGACGATTGGCTCTTGTTTAGAGGGAGTCGATTCCTTGGAATATTTCTAAAAAATGAAATATATGAATACGTAAATTTATATAACTTACAAATTATAATAATTTGCAAATAATATAGCAACGGTTTTAAAAAGAAACGTATTAAAATATATATCTCATATACTGAATATATAATATATATTATAAATACATGAAATATCTGAAAAGAAAGATTTAAAAACATGGTCCCCAAGATATTAATTTTTAAAAATCTTTGCCGCTAATTAATCTGCATGAGACGATGGCAGCCTGGCTGTCAGCACTGTTTCCTACTTTGGCTCTAGAAACAAAAAATGCTATAGCTGTTACTTGTACCTAGCAAATTTTATTCGCATAATTTTTAAATTAATAGAGCAAATATAAAAAGAATTTTATACTAATAAACAATTCTATTTAATTTTATATTAATTAATTAATTTTATACTAATATTCAATTTTAAAATGATTCTAAATGAATTATTAGTGTAATGAAATTTTATTTCAAAAAAATTTTCTGTTAGACGAAGAAAAAAAAAAAAAAAAAACAGCAGGTGTACAAAAAAAATTCTCTTGTTGGTATGCTAATCTCCATGCTATGATGATTAATATAGTTATTGAGTTTTCAATAATAAATAAGATTGTAATCAAATTTTTAAATTTTATTAATACAGAAAATAGTTAAATTTTACTTCTAAAACAACAAATTTTAGTGCGTGTGAAGTTTATTAGCAGTCCAACAAGAAACAAATATACAAGATTTGAACATATTTTATTTAATAATATAATTTTTTACAGTGTGTTTAATATATTTTTAATTTCATATAAGTGTATTTAATATACGTATATATAATTATAAATATTTACTATATATATATATATATATATTTACTCCATAGAGGCCACTTCCATTTGGTTTGAATACAATATTCCCAACAATGTTTCCTGCTTTATAATCTAAAGCTTGTTTCAAATGAATTCAATCAAATATTAAAGAAGCAAAACACTCTTTCTTTTTAAATAAATTTTTGACTTGCATACTGAAGAAAATATTAATCGTCTAATTCTTTTTGAAGACAAGAAGAAAGTTTTGAAAAAATTAGGCTATTGTATTTGGATGTGGAGAATAAAATTACCTGAACTGCGAACAAATGAAAAGCTTTAGATGATTTAAAGGACACAATGAAGATATACAATATATACATATGTAAAGTCCTTCCTTGAGATGGCTTGAATCCATTTCTGCTGTTCATTTTCAGTTTGTGGAAATAAAAATAGTCAACTTTATTTTCATATTCATAACTGCCTCTGAACATTGGTACACTGCATTTAAAAGGCCTTTTCCAACAACCAAAACAAAATCTTTCTTGTCTCTTTTCTGGTTTTATAAATAATTATTGTTATAAAATAATTCACTATGTTATACTTCAGTTATTGTTAAAAAATAAGAATCTTCTACAGAAAGCAATTGGCCTGATGACTAATTGGCCAGCGCTATGGCCTTTGATACCAAGGGTTTCAATAAGGATTATTACCAAGGATTTCAAGGTTTGAATTCTGGCGATGGCATGGATGTTTGTTAGTCGTTCAGAATTTACGTTAAACTGTAGGTGCCGATCAATTAGCCTAAAGTGTGCAAAAAATGACAGTAGAGCGACAAACCATACCAATTCTACAGACAAAAAAATTCTACAAAAATATATATATTTGCTGTAATCAAAAATTTGTCATATCCAACAGTTATCAGAAAAAATACATATTTTTAATATCAATTAGCAAGAAAAGATATTCATATTTCTTAAAGTTAAGAGCACTGCTTTAAAAACATCTTTTAAATGTTATTAATATGGTAAATATAGAATTTTGGATAAATGATAGTTTAATAAAAACAGGGAAGAAAATAATGCATGCAAGCATTTGAATTATTACAATAATGAATGCAATAAGTATTCATACGTATTTGGTGATAGATATCCATTTTGAATTGACATGAAATTTTAGATAATATGCAATATTTTCTTTGTATTTACCATCTTCTTTTAGTCACTATGCAATCACTCTTCAGAAATACGAATACTTACTCGCGTTTATTGCACTTAAGCTTGTTATAAATATGAAATAAAGCTATTTAAAGGTTTTTCCTTTAACCATAAATAAATATGCAATAAATTTGTTGAAAATGCTAGATAAAATGGCGATATACAAGAGCTACAACGACTTGTAGTAAGTAATGACCTACTGGTCGTGACGTGACAATTCCGATGTACAATTCATTCAGATCTACAATTCATTGCCTAGTTTTTTTGCCTTTTTTGCCGTGACTTCACAATTCATCCTCACAGAAGTTTACATTACTTTCCGACATTTTCATTCCACTCTTCTTTTTTTCTCTCTTTACTTTACTTTATTATGCATTACACACCCCTGGCCACGTAACATGCATAACTAATTGTCTTTTAATGGATACGAAGATCCTTGGATTTTAATGGCTCTGGTGATTAACTACTTGGATCTAATAAAAAAAATTTTATTCAAAAATTTTCTACTTTTAACTTTTTTTGAGGCTTTTTTTGTTAAAAAATGGCGCCAGCCTGAATTAACGAAAGTCGGTCTCTCTCTTTTTTTTTTTGCTCTAGTAAGAGTGTTAGCTAATCGGACATTAGGCTTGGGTTTCAAGAATCCGAGTTAGTATTTTATGGGATTTCGAAAAACATTATTCCTTTCAATATTTACCTCAATAAAGTAGATGCGGTTGTTGTTTTAAAATTCAACGCTATTTGGATCAAGTTATATTTGTTAATATTTTCACGCATGATTATTTAAAAAAAAATTCTACGTATAGAAGCCATTTAACTAATCACTTTAGCATTTCTACAAAAATCGTATCAAATACTAAAACACTTATTAAAAATTATAGAATGTTACGCATCAAGTTCTGTAAATGTTTTTATTATATTATTTATTTTTAATTATATTGTTTTTATATAATAAAATAAATATATGATAATTTGATATATTTTCGAAGGTTTTCCCTTGTATATGTGCCTACTACTCACGGCCTTCATAACACAAGTCTGTCACTCTAATATATATAATTTTACATTCATTATTTTAATTTTTTAATGACATTATATTATTTTAGTTTTAGAATAATTGGATGCTTCTATAATTTTATGATCAGAACTATAGGGTTATTAGTTAAGCACATGATGAAATAACAGAGGATTTGTTAAGTCGCTTTTAATAAGAGAATAATTTAGTTGTTAAAATAATATTGTTTTGGCGAATGCATATTTTTTTCCTACATTTATCTTTTTTTATTCATAAGTAATAAATAATTTTATACATGTTTCAAATATATATAAATTTAGCAATATTAACATAATTACAATTATTTTCATTATTTTTCTACTTATCAAAACAAAAAATTAAGCATATGAGAGATATGTTTAGTTCTTTAATCTTAAACATAAGAGAATGTAATTAAAACCATCATTTAAAAATTAAAATTAAAATTTATCTTGCATTTTTTGGTATTATAAAATTAATTCTTCAAAATTAGATTTCATTTAAAAATTTTTATTAGTTTAATGATTTCTATTATATTGAAAACATTGAACGATTCCATTAAAACATAGATTGAATGAAAAAAATTTATCTAATTATTACTATGAGTTTTATAATACCAAAAATTAAAGAAAATTAGATACATATTCTGCTATCCAAATATTTCTATTTTATTTTAACATTGAAAATGAGCTTATATTTTTAAGTTTTGTATTAGGCTCTTCCATACAATTAAAAATTGTATTCAATATTAATTTAATTGAACTTATAAAAGTAGCAGTTATATATCTAATATATAAATCAAATAATTCATAGACTTCTGTTTAAGGATTTTAATTGTGACATTTAAACCGAAAGTGATAAAACAATAACAAATTATATTTAATCTATAACGATCCAGTCCTCGGCATAATTAAAAAATTAATCTATGATTTTACAGTTAATTTAACTGACCAAAATATCTGTCGTCGCCAATTTTAGATAAATAAATTATCAGAAGAATGCCGGTAAATACTTAACTAAATGAATTACTGTAAGTATACAAAAGTAAGATAAGCTTCAATGATTTTGAATAGCATAACATTAAATTGTTTCTCGCTTTATGTATTACGCTTTTAACCAGTTGGCCTATCTATAAAGCATATTCTCACAGAATATATATGTACGTGCCAAATACAAAACATGTAATAACGATAAAAACATAAATCAATGACACTAAAACGAGTTTTTTCATTATTTAGCTCAACAGTCTGATGGTAAATTTGCTTTGAAAAAAATCAATTTTGGTATTTGTAGTCTGTATGACTCAGTCTAATTAAATAGACTGACTGACATAAGTCATGCCCAATTCATCTAATGAAAGAAGAAAAAAAGGGTACAGGGGACCCTATGCAGGGGACCTTAGGGTTACTCCCACTGCGCGTAATTATTCTACGCTCCTGGTCGCATTCATAGAGTCGGAAATCACTCTGAGTAACCAAAGACTGGTGTTGATCATGGTGGAATATTATCATGCTCTGAGGTAAATCTAGTCATCAGCAAGGATTCTGAAAGAAAGGCACGTGTCTGTCATTGTGATTTCGGTGCCGGCTATCCACGAATAATACTCCTTTCTTCCGGCACGTGCCTCTTCGAACGCGTGCCTCTTCGAACGCGTGCCAGGAAATGGGTTTCGAGGCACGTGAACAACTTGCCGTTGCTAGGAGAAGTAAAAGGACGCACATGTGCAACAATGGATGGATAAATCCTACCTTGGGACAGACACAAAGTCTGTTGACGGAATAGCCTAAATATGATAAACCTGTTTTTGAAATTCGAGTTTGTGAAGTATTAGGTTCTCATAGTAAGAAGACAAAGAAAACAATAAGTGTTCTTTAAGTGATTGAATTATAAATTTCAACTTGCATCCTGACTGAATGGAATCAAATGTTCATTCGAAACCACAAAACTTGTATTATCTTCTTATCAAGTGTCATAAGTTATCATCTACTGATACATTAGAAAATTTTCGTTTAGCTATTTCACTGAAAGCGGTTTAGCTTGATTCAGACATCATCCTTGAAAATGATGGTTATAAACAATGTATATTGTAGTTTTAAATGTATTTAATCCAAATTGACCTTCAAAGTGTCATATCTCTATTGTATTTCATTCATGCGATGTCTGAGAGAAAGCCTTTATAATTAACAGATCTTGACAACTCACTACAGAAGACAGATCCAAATCACACAGAACATTTTTGTGGTGTGAGTTGAAATTCCAGAATAAAACTTGATAGTAAATAAAGCAAGATTTGCATCAGATTTGACAACATACTCAACTCGAAATTTAAAACAGTTGTACATGAAAAAAGAAACATTATAAATTATAAAACATGTCAATTACAATATAATTACGGTTTTTATAAACACAGGTGGGCGGATACTCAATGTGGCTAGAAAAATGACTATACCAATCGCAAATACGATGCTCTTGAAGTTTGTGCATATTGAATTTTTATATGCAGCATTAGAATAAATATCAAATAAAATTATTCTTTTTAATATTTTACTGCATGTGGTATTTTATGTTAATTAAATCTCAAAACAAAAAAAAGTGGACGAATATTTTTGTAACATACTGTATTTAATTATAGCCTTTAAGATTTTTTTGGAGAGGCAACGAAAAATGCAATAAAACTAATTAACCAATAATATAATAAATGCAATTAATGTGCATTTAAATAAATTTACATGTTTAAATGTAAATTAATTTTTTCGTAATAAATGTACATTTTTTACTTACTGCTTTTGATAAAACATGGATTTGTAATTAATTTCAGCCACATACATTTCTTAAATTTGAATATTTTTGTATCCAACATTTAAAAATAAGTATAAATAATATATTCACTCGAATCGAAATTATTGGGGGAGTTTAAAATGGCAATATTATGCATTAGCGTGACATAATCGCATGATCTTGCATCATGTGATTAGATGATAGTTTAGAGAGAACTTTATTTTCCTCTTAATATGTGTCACTCAGTCTTTTAATACGAGTCTTAACAGGAAAACAGAAACATATGCGACAAAAATTTTCCAATACAACTGAATGAAATTGTGTGAAAACTGATATGATGTGAAATAATTGCTTCCTCAATTTAATACACTTGTTTGTCAAAAGTCAATAAAAATGTAATTTGGTAAGTATATTTAAGCATCTAATATTTTTATCAAACATGTCTTATTTATTAGGCTTGACAAAATCAAACATACCAACAAAATTTGGTGGAGGGGAATTTGAAACAGCAAAAAATAAATGAAATTAGCAAATTCATTCAATTATTATCTAGAATAATAAAATTTCTTAATTTTTGTTATTTAGTACATTAGCAGATAAGTTTATTTCAATTTCCCACCCCACAGAAAGCAAACGGTTTTTCTGACCAAAGTTACCATCTCAGTTAGTATTTTCTTTAAATTACATCTGTTTAAATTAACAATACAGTTTAACTAAAACTATAGTTTTTCAATTTGAAAAATCAAAATCAAATCATGAGTGTGAAAAATCTAATTTATAATGGACATTGCTTTTAACACTAATGACTAACTAATTAACACTAATTTTAACTGGAAAATCTGTCAAACACCACGATTTTTTAAAAATGTTATTTTAATCTTATTTTATTATATATTTTTAACTTTGAAAATACAACAATAAACAATATATAAAATACTAGGAAGTTAAACTTCTTTTTATGGTATTATTTTGAAGAAATTTTTCAAAACAAAATACATAATACAAAAATTAGATTAAAATAATTAGTATAACATACATCTTATATCAAATAATATTGTAACAAATAAAAATTACACATTTATAAATTATCAACAATCTGCTCAAGTTCTTTTTTATAATAATTTTGATTGCGTTTCTTTGTCTTATTATTGTTTATTAATTGTTTAATTGTCATGAATTTGTAGTTTTGTAGGAAATCCTTTCTTTCTTTCTACATTCCAATAGTGCACTCATAAATTAGATGATTTCTAGTCTCCTCTTCTTCTTGGCATTGGTATACACTTAATTTAACATTAACCCATAAATAAAAAGAGTACTGAAGTAAATGTTTTTTTTTTATATATTTTAAAGATTTTGATGGATTTAAATTAATTTAAAATTATGCACAATTCAAAGAAAAACTTTTTATTTTACTTGCCTTTCATGCCTTTTAACATAAGTAATTTTCATTAGTAACATAGATAACTTCAGAGATCAATAACATCAGACAACTTGATGCGAAAGAGAATAGAACTGATGGAAATGGCACGTGGTTGGACAGAAATTTGTAATCGAAAATAATTTTATATTCAAAGGAAAAAAAACCTAGAAGTTATTAGGCTTTAATTACTGTATGCAAAAAAATAGTTTCATCATAAATTAAAAAAAAAAAATTGCAGAAAAAGATACTTTGATGAAAAATACACGTTATATCAATGTATTTACATATACAATAACAGTACATAACTGACATACTGGAGTTTTTATAGGTTGGAATGTTATTTTATAACATTGCTAATTCTATTTAAAATAAGGTATTTGAAGGCAAAATATATGCTTTTTAATTAGCAAAATTAGAAATGGAGAGTTATTGTAAAGCAAAGATACTTTGATGAAAAAATACACGTTATATCAATGTATTTACATATACAATAACAGAACATAACTGACATACTGTATAATGTATTTACATATACAATAACAGTACATAACTGACATACTGTATAATGTATTTACATATACAATAACAGTATATGACCGTGACATACTGGATAATGTATTTACATATACAATAACAGTACATAACTGACAAACTGTATAATGTATTTACATAACTGGAGTTTTTATAGGTTAGAATGTTATTTTATAACATAGCTAATTCTATTTAAAATAAGGTATTTGAAGGCAAAAATATATGCTTTTAATTAGCAAAATTAGAAATGGAGAGTTATTGTAGCAATTTTAAATTAATTTCTAATAATGCTAACATTAAACAAATTCTTTATCACTTAGCATTCTTTTTTTTTTTTTTTTTCTAAAAAAAAAATTACTGATAAAATATACGAATGCACATTATAACAAAGCGAAATGTATCGAAGGACTTCTATACTTTAAAAATTCCTTGCATATCAGGTTGAACTTCAGATACATATAAAAAAAAAAAAAAAAAAGTACGTGGTAAAGTATCATGTTAGTTTTAATTTCTGGTATTTTTTCATATTTTTTAACTCCTTTTATACGTTATAATCCATATTTAATTAATTTAATTTTTTTCTTATCTGAATATACTTAGTAAATAGGATCCATTGGTTTAGTTTAGTTTAGTTTAGTTTATCGCTCTACGGTCATTTTGTGCACATTTAATTGCAATTAGACCAGAACCTACAGTTTAACGTGGATTCCGAACCACTAACAAAATAGGATCCATTGGAGACTCTTTCTCACATCTAACAAAAAAGAATCTTTTTAAATTTAATCCAATTTTAATTCACTGAAAATTAAACTTTTTTTTTTTTTTGAACTGTTGAACAATATATAACTGACATATTCTATAACATATTTACATACGTTATAGAATATCAGTTATATACTGTTCAACTGTTAAAAAAAGGACATTTATGCATAACGTATAAACGTCATATTATACATAAACGTCATATTTATACATAACGTATAAACGTAACATTTGACGTTTCATACACAAGTCTGTCAGTCTGTCAATTTGACAGACACGCTTGTTTCAGACAGTCAAGTCTGACAAACTTGTCTGTCTGAAACAAGTCTCAAACAATCCTAACTAGATGTTTTCCCATTAGTCTGAAAATAAACATACTCCAGAACACCTGGAAAATAATGAGAAAGCTTAACAGGGACTAGCTTTCGATTAATTATTTTTAAATAGGCTCAAGTAAAAACAAAAACTCGTCAGACTTCAACAACAACACTTTTTTCTTTCAAAAACTTTTCGGAAACCTTAGATGCAGACTAAACAGTCTATTCGGCTTAAAAAGATCATAATTGGGAAGCACTGTCGAAAAATCCTATTATCATCATTAAAGACAGCACGTAGAGGAGAATCACTATAGCAACGGAGAGACATGCAGTTGCTAGGTAACCAGACGCGCTTCTAATGCTTGACTGGGCATCATTTTACAGTAAATCTAGATGGTCGGATAGAGATTGTTGGAGTATTTTAACTGTAGAATTTCGTAGAAGCCGTTTTCACGAAAATTGCAATAGTTTAATACGATCGAATTTTTCGTATAATAATATAATGGTATTTATTAAAAAAAAAAAAAAACATTATTTTATTTAACAGATGTTTTCAACAGTTTATAATAATTGGAAAATAATTTGTAAAGCATATTTTATCAGTTTTTGCTTTTAAATATTATTGCTACTGAATTCTGAAACGTACTTTCATTTTATTCACTTGTATAACTGTCTGTGAGTCGAATGGTTTGATTCGCATTTGTTAACGTTATTATTTAAGTTATGAAATTTTGAATCATTATTTCTAAAAGGAATGACAGTTGAAAATTATTGCTTCTAAATACTGAAACGTACTTTCAGAATTTAGTAGCAATAATTTCCTATTCAGTTATTTTAAACTGTCAGTGAGTCGAATGATTTGATTCACATTTGTTAACGTTATTATTTAAGTTATGAAATTTTGAATCATTATTTCTAAAAGGAATGACAGTTGAACATTATTGCTTCTAAATACTGAAACGTACTTTCAGAATTTAGTAGCAATAATTTCCTATTCAGTTCTTTTTTAAACTGTCAGTGAGTCGAATGATTTGATTCACATTTGTTAACGTTATTATTTAAGTTATGAAATGTTGAATCATTATTTCTAAAAGGAATGACAGTTGAACATTATTGCTTCTAAATACTGAAACGTACTTTCAGAATTTAGTAGCAATAATTTCCCTATTCAGTTATTTTAAACTGTCAGTGAGTCGAATGATTTGATTCACATTTGTTAACGTTATTATTTAAGTTATGAAATTTTGAATCATTATTTCTAAAAAGGAATGACAGTTGAACATTATTGCTTCTAAATACTGAAACGTACTTTTCAGAATTTAGTAGCAATAATTTCCCTATTCAGTTATTTTAAACTGTCAGTGAGTCGAATGATTTGATTCACATTTGTTAACGTTATTATTTAAGTTATGAAATGTTGAATCATTATTTCTAAAATGATTGGCAGTTGAAAATTATTGCTACCAAATTCTGAAATGTACTTTCAGAATTTAATGGCAATAATTTCCCTATTCAGTTATTTTAAACTGTCAGTGAGTCGAATGATTTGATTCACATTTGTTAACGTTATTATTTAAGTTATGAAATTTTGAATCATTATTTCTAAAAGGAATGACAGTTGAAAATTATTGCTTCTAAATACTGAAACGTACTTTCAGAATTTAGTAGCAATAATTTCCCTATTCAGTTATTTTAAACTGTCAGTGAGTCGAATGATTTGATTCACATTTGTTAACGTTATTATTTAAGTTATGAAATTTTTAATCATTATTTCTAAAAGGAATGACAGTTAAACATTATTGCTTCTAAATACTGAAACGTACTTTCAGAATTTAGTAGCAATAATTTCCCTATTCAGTTATTTTAAACTGTCAGTGAGTCGAATGATTTGATTCACATTTGTTAACGTTATTATTTAAGTTATGAAATGTTGAATCATTATTTCTAAAATGAATGGCAGTTGAAAATTATTGCTACTAAATTCTGAAACGTACTTTCAGAATTTAATGGCAATAATTTCCCTATTCAGTTATTTTAAACTGTCAGTGAGTCGAATGATTTGATTCACATTTGTTAACGTTATTATTTAAGTTATGAAATTTTGCATCAATATTTCTAAACTGAATGGCAGATTGACGGAAATAAAGGCAATTTTTTAACATGGAATTCTATGAAATAATTATAGTTTATTAAGAGTAAAAATAACATTTTAAAAAATAACTTTCATTAACGTCAATAACTTCAGTGAGTGCAAGAAATTATTCGCATAATGCCGATTTATTATGAAAAGCACTTTTTTTATTATTTAATAGGAGACACATTACATGGAAACAATTAGCAGAAGTTTCAGAAACAATTTGAATTTAGAATTTTAAAATAACTTTCATAATATCTATAAATTTTTATTTAAAATTAAAAAAAAAAAAAAAAAAAACGAAACGAACGAATTTTGACAACCTGAAAAGTATTTGCACACTCAAAAACTTAAAACTTTTTGTCGGGATTTAACGATTGTTTTAAAATAGAAAAGCTGTAATTTATTTTAAATGTTGAAATAAAAATTCAATTTGAAGTGTTTTTTGAAAGGTGATGGGGAAGAAACATTTAGATAGATCTATTTCCGACAGAAAACGAATTTTTACACCTTCGTAAAGAAATTGAAATAGTAAATAAAATTTTCATTTTGATTAATAGATCTCGTTCTGCTGTAAAATCAATAATTAAAAGATTTGATTATTTTCCATCGATATTTTACCAAGAAGACCATCCAAGATCGACCATCACTCCTCATCCCTTATCATTGATTATCAATTGTAAAAAAAAAAGTATTATTGTGGCACAAACTGTTTTAAATAAAGAATATATTGATGCAGTTTTTTTATCTAAAAATAATTTTAAAGAAATAAAAAATAAAAATTGTAATCGAATGGGCCGATATACGGGTTACCCAGAAAATTTACAATTTAATGTAAGAACAAAACGCATCACAGCAATTAAAAAAATAATAATAAAACAATAAAAAATATAGAATTCTAAAGGGTTTTCTTTTCTTGAAAAGTCACATTTTCACTTTGAAATAAACTTGTCTTTGTTCTAAAAGATTGTCTGGTGAAAACAATTTTATGTTACTTTTTATTATGAATATTATGAATTAATTTTTTTTTACTAAATTATTTAATAATTATACAATTGGCGTTTGTGATGTTCAGCATCTTGCCTCATTAGTCGGACTACCTGGTAAGAGTTTTCCCGGTTTTTCTCCCATTCGATAAGCAAATGTGGGATAGTTTCTCTTAAAAGTCCTTCCGGAAGGCCCTGAACTCTTTTTCAGCCACTCGGAGCCATGTCAGACTTCTACCTATGCGTGCTCCATCACAACAGAAGCTGCCTCCTTTCCCTCCATCCATGAGTGTCACTCCCACGCTGCCGGACACTGAGGATTAGTTACAACAATAATTACTCAATTATTTTATAAATAAATAGTTGTATCGCTATTTCTCATTTTGCACTACCAAAGGGGAAAGTGTAGCTTGAAGATATGCTACGGACGCGAGTAATACTACCCCCACAACGCTCTAAGAGCATATTAGACCGGGAAGTATGGTTTAAAGTGGATTCCGAACCACTACAAACATCCATGGTACCGTCGAGACTCGAGCCCGAAACCTCGAGTCATATACCACACATATATATCCATTAATTTGGATACTGATGATTAGATGTGGCAAGGATTTTAATTTTCGTTCTTTTTCTTTTGTTGTTAATTTTCGATTACTATATTTTTAAAATAATTTCTCGAACAAAATTTCTAATATTAATCGGTAAAAAAAACACTTAATAAATAACATACCATAAAGAAATTTTATGAACTCTAATAAATAACTTTACTTTTAGTAATTTAAACATTCTACAAATATCTAATAACCTACTCCTACAATAAAAAATTTGAGCTATGCCATTTAATTTTAAACCCGACTTTTAAAGAGCATTTCTTCCCCACCACCTTTCCCATTGTAGGAAGGCGCTTATGAGACCATCATAAAATTCCCTTGCATTCTTGGGAAATCTCACATTCCTTTATGATCGCAATATTTACGCTTGCTCAGCCCATAAGTGTTCCGCTCACATAAATGGCGCGCCATCTGCGCCAATCTCGCCAACAATACCACTTGGCATAATTTAATGACAAGGCAAATGCATGAAGCCAGCGATTTGCTATTTACATTTCCCGACTCGCAATCATGGGGAGCCGTAATAGGAATTTCGCATTCTCGGATTGGAATTCGGGCAGCGTGGAGAGCCTTTTGTGGGAGGTGGCGGAAAGGAATTTAATTATCCTAGCAACCCCCACCCAGTCCCTGGCAGGAGAATTACGCACAGATTAAAACTTCGAGTGGATGAATCCGTAACATGGGTTGGGTATGTAGCACCGGATATAACGAGTAATGCACGAATGAGGATTTTTCTGCTACAATGCTTTCTCCAAAAATGGGTACTCATTCAAATTAATTGCATAGTTTCTACTCCCCTCAAACAAAGCGGGCCATCCATTATTTTTTTTTTTCTATGGAAATTCCATAATAAACTGTTTTTAAAGTAAATTAACATTTTAAATTGGTAAAGCGGATTAACAAATTATCCAAAGCTTTAATTATCCAATGACTTTATTTGGTCATTTGACCACATATTCCCTGGCCGGAGAATTACGCTCAGATTAAAACTTCGAGTGGATGAATCCGTAACATGGGTTGGTTATGCAGCAACGGATATAGCAAGTAATGCACGAATGAGGATTTTTCTGCTACAATGCTTTCTCCAGAAATGGGTACTCATTCAAATTAATTGCATAGTTTCCACTCCCACAAACAAAGCGAACTAGGGGAATTTTCATAGAAAAAAATTTTAATGATCTGTTTTTTAAACTATTTTTAAAGTAGATTAACATGTTAAATTGATTAAACTTTAGTTATCCTATGAACTTTTTTTGTCCATTGCACTTATTTGACTATGGAGGTCTTTTACCACAGATGCAGCACAATCATAGCCGATTAGGTGTTATTCATAATGCTGCTAGGGAAGCAGCGATCTGATGGCCAATTGGCTAGCGCTCTGGCCTTTGGAACCACAGGTTCGAATCCTGGAAGTGGAATGGATGATGTCAATCATTAGGTGATTGCGCAACCAATTTCAATGACTGCACTGTCCAATAAAATTCATAGATTGTGAACTCTTTTTAGCAATTCTATATTTAATAGCTTTATAGGAATCTTTAATTTATTGATTCATATGTAATAAATGAAAGATTTATAGTATTTGCAATGTGTTAGTTGTTATGTAGGATACTTTGGACTTTCCACGTTAAACTGTTAAGTCCCGATCTAATTAGCCTGTGCACAAAATGACCATAGAGCGACAAACAAAACCTAACGTAGAGAAGCCTGTTACACTACATACACTAGAAGGAGAAGACCAATTTCCAATAAATAATCCAATTGCACATAATCATACATTGCATACATCTTTTATAATTTTTAATTAAGTTTTGTTAAGTACTAAGTATATTATTAAATTATTCAGGATAGTTAGCAATAAAATATAAGCAAAACTTTTTACTGTTCATTAATTAGTACTGCATTATTAAAAATATTTTCTCCAAACTTGTATTATTGTAATTCGATTATTGCAAATTCGAATCACAATAAGTGCAATATTTGATCAACAAAGTAACTTTTAGATGAAAATAAATTTTTGGTACTTCGGAAAAGAAATTCAAAAATTATTTTTTGAACTATTCAGAATTCAAAATTCAAATAAACTTAAATCTTAATCGACATATTTTTCTTTTTTTCTATTGCTATTTCTTATAAGTGTTTTTAATTTTGTGTGGTTGAGATAATTTATTTCTAATGTATCAAAAAACAATAAATTTAATAATAACTTTTTTTTTTTGGAAAAGTAATAAATTGTCGAATAATGTCATTGTAAATTAATAAAACATCAAAAAGGGTCACATGACTAAATTACTGAAAGTTGTCTTGCTTATTTCTTAAAGTTTCCAATCATATAATGAACCTTTTATAACTATCAACACAATGTTTTCATGCACATACTATAAAACATGCTGTAAAACAAAATGAACATGTTATAAAATACAATGAACATGTTATAGAATACAATGAAATTTTTATAAAGCACATTGATCATGCTATAACGTACATTGAACATGTTATAACACATGTTAAAAATTAAATTATATCATTGCAATTGTTGAGTAAAAAAAATCAATGAATCCATTTAGCAGAGTTACAAAAGCATTTTCCTTTTAATGACTTCTAGTAGTCCAATCTTGCATTGACAATTAATTCCTGTCACGTTTTATTGTAATTAACTTTTTTACTCTCAATTAAACGAACCCAACATTATTCTTTTTACCCATACATTGAAAGAGATTTTGCTATAGTTGAAAACAAGCATAGAAAGGAATACATAAATATGGCGCAGCATTTAACAGGAAACCGCAATTAATATGCTGCCTTCGTAGAATCAGTTTTAATTTACAATATGGCACTAATTGATTTTTATTTCTGTCGCTATTAGTAAGGGAAATTTATTTCAGTAGAATCAGTTTTAATTTACAATATGGCACTAATTGATTTTTATTTCTGTCGCTATTAGTAAGGGAAATTTATTTCAGTACTTTCTTAACTTATTTCTTCTATTCTTAAAAGCTTTTTTAAACTCTAGGAAATAAAACTTAAAAGGCTTTTTTAAAATTAAGTTCTACTTGAAAAGTATTTGCTTGTTCAATTTATTCTTTTTGACCTTCAAATGAACAATGTCATATTTAATGTCATGAATCATATACAACTCATAGAAGATAGCATTTGTAAAAGGAATTATTTTTTTATTTGTATGAATATTTACAAATTTGCGTTTTAAACTATATTTGTTAGTTATATATTTTTGTTTTTAAATGTTTTGTAGATATTTTCAGCATTTTCACCGTGGCCTTTGACTTTGAGTCAAATGTATCTTTGAAAAGTCACTCCCCACCTATTTTTAAATATTATTTAATAATAAATGTTATAAATAAAACCTATTTAATAATAAATGTTAAATAATCAATTTGCACCTATAGAAAACAGCATACTTTTTTGATCAAGAATAGTATTAATTGCAACTTAACAAATATTTTTCTATTCTATATTTACAATTATAATTCAATATTTATTCTATTCTATATCAATTCTATATTTACAACTATTTACATTTATAATTTATAATTCAATATTTACAAATTTGCTTTTTAAACTGTGTTTATTAATTATATATTTTTGTTTTTAAATGCATTGGATGTATTTTGAAATGATAATCATCGTGACCTTTGACTTTAGGTCAAATGTATCTTCGAAAGGTCACTCTCCACCTATTTTTAAATATCAAATAATAAATGCTAAATAATCAATTTGCACCTATAGAAAACAGCATACTTTTTTGATCAAGAATATTAATTGAAATTTAACAAATATTTTTTTATTCTATATTTACAATTATAAATCAATATTTATTCTATTCTATATCAAATCTATATTTACAATTATTTACAGTTATAATTTATAATTCAATATTTACAAATTTGCTTTTTAAACTGTATTTATTTATTATGTATTATTGTTTTATGTGTTGTAGATATTTTGAAATGCTAATCATAGTGACCTTTAATTTTAGGTCAAATGTATCTTCGAAAGGTCACTCTCCACCTACTTTTAAATGTCAAATAATAAATGCTAAATAATCAATTTGCATCTATAGAAAACAGCATACTTTTTTGATCAAGAATATTAATTGAAATTTAACAAATATTTTTTTATTCTATATTTACAATCATAATTCAATATTTATTCTATTCTATATCAAATCTATATTTACAATTATTTACAGTTATAATTTATAATTCAATATTTACAAATTTGCTTTTTAAACTGTATTTATTTATTATGTATTATTGTTTTATGTGTTGTAGATATTTTGAAATGCTAATCATAGCGACCTTTAATTTTAGGTCAAATGTATCTTCGAAAGGTCACTCTCCACCTACTTTTAAATGTCAAATAATAAATGCTAAATAATCAATTTGCATCTATAGAAAACAGCATACTTTTTTGATCAAGAATATTAATTGAAATTTAACAAATATTTTTTATTCTATATTTACAATCATAATTCAATATTTATTCTATTCTATATCAAATCTATATTTACAATTATTTACAGTTATAATTTATAATTCAATATTTACAAATTTGCTTTTTAAACTGTATTTATTTATTATGTATTATTGTTTTATGTGTTGTAGATATTTTTGAAATGCTAATCATAGCGACCTTTAATTTTAGGTCAAATGTATCTTCGAAAGGTCACTCTCCACCTACTTTTAAATGTCAAATAATAAATGTTAAATAATTAATTTGCACCGATAGAAAATAACATACGTTTTTACCTAAGAATATTAATTGCAGCGTATCAAATATTTTCTATTTTTGTTTTCTCATAGTTTTTAACAAAAATGTTTGGATTATTTTAAAAAAATCATATTAATGCTTTCTTTATCAGCATTATTTTGTTTCTTGCAATTTCTACATTTTTATACTATGTAAGACGTAAAAAATTCAGAAAATAATTTTTTTTTGACAACTTTTTTTTAATTCTGTTTTAAAATTAAAAAATCACTGAAATCTTGAGTAGAAACACAAACACCCATGATACCGCAGGGACTGGAAACCGAAACCTGTGAAACCGAGATCCAAAGCGATAGTCACTCTGCCATTCAGGCCCTAAACATCCAATTATTCAAAAACAAAAATACGATACGTATTGGAATGAATTAAAATTCCACATTCAAAAGAACAAAATATTTTTTGACTATATTAAAGGATGAATTTTTTTAAAAAATAAATAAAGAAACAGTATAAAGAAAGATTAATAGATGAACAGAAGCAAATCTTGTTGTTGTATCAGCCAGAAAAAAAAACCCTTCTAAGGTTAAATACTCTTCGAGAGAAAAACAACCATTGAAATAGTAGTTCATTGACCATTTCAGTATAATACAAAGCATAACAAAGCTCGGCGAGACTGGTAGTGAACGGATCTTGCAAAATAATTAATTAATAAAGACCTTTACATTTCAAACACAATGATTTTCCATGACGAGACAATATTTTAAAATGAAAACAAAAATAAGAAGAAAATTGTGTGGAGGAAATAGAACACTGACTTTTCATTTCGCAATTTCTGTGTTGGTTCTGTAAGAGTCTTGGCACAATCGCTTACTGGCATGGGAACAATTGTTTATAAATGACCTCCCAGATTAATTTGTAAAGATTAATATTCCAAAAGAAATTTTTTAAGGTGTAATTATAATAAAAACGTCTGTTAAAGGAAAATACTTTTAAACATTAGTGTTATGAAAAGCATGTTTCTATTAAAAATAGCACATCATGTAAAACAGTTAGTTCAATACTTTTTCATGTCCAGTTTTGAAGAAATTGACTATAATATTTGCGAATTGAAAGCCTGAATGGCCGAGTGGCTAGCGCTCGGTACCACAGGTTTCGGGTTCGAGTACCGGCGGTGCCATGGATGTTTATAGTGGTTCGGAATCCACTTTAAAACCGTAGGTCCCGATCTAACTTGATCATAGAGCATTGCGGAGGCATTGTTACTTCGCGTCCGTGGCTTATCTTCAAGTTACACGCGCCCCTTGGATAATGCAAAGTGAGTAACGTCTGTGCAGCGCTTGCCTTAAGGCAGCTAGGACAGCTGTCTGTGTTTGCCAGCTGCATTAGAAGAAAAAAAAAATATTTGCTAATTGAAGATTGAATGGATTGTCCTTCCAAAATTAAAGGAGTTTAATTCGAAACTCGATAAGCAAAACTGATTCGAAAGTTTCCGAATTCATATACACTTAGTCACAAAAGTAAGTATGCAACTCATAGCTTAAGAAAAAGCTCTAGTTCTCAAATAAATATAAGAAAAATATTATTTTGGAGAGTGTTATTTATAGCTTCTGATTCAAGTCATAAAACAATGAAAAATAAACCAAATCATTATATTTTAAAACACTTTAAAAGTAATTTTGTTAAGTACCAGTAGAAATTTAAATCACAAAAGTATATATGCACTCTGAATTTTTGACTTTTAAATAGGCTGAATGAAACTTCGAGTAATTTTTCGTATTTCAGTGATAAGTTTAGAAGTTCTGCTACAAACCTTGTAAGTTTGAGCATCAACAATTCACCAATGGCTCCAAGTGGAAAAGAATTATCAAAAGATCTAAAGAATGCAACAATAAAGCTCTCTAAGGAAAGCAAATCCCAAAGACAAATCACTAAAATCTAGGCAAAAGTCCTGCAACAGTGCAAAAATCATAGAAAAGTTCCAGGTTGAGGGAAATACTCTAAACAAGCCAAGAACAGGACGACCGCCCATTTTGACGGATCGAGAAAGGCGAATTATTGTTGGAAATGTGAAAAAAAAATCCGACGATTAGTGCACCAAAATTGACAACTGATGTGAAAAACAATTTTTGCGAAATCCTGCAATCCTGAAACAATTCGCCGTGTGTTACGGAAGGCAGGATACCATGGTCGAAATATGCGAAGAAAACCATTTGTTAGCAAAGTGAATCGCAAAAAGAGAATAGATTTTGCAAAAGAAAATGTAAAGCAGGACACACATTTTTGGAATTCCGTGATTTTTTTCGGATGAAAGTAAATTCAACATCCACGGGTCAGATGGACAAAAAAAGTTTGGAGGAAAGCAAATGCAGCTCTAGAACCAAAGAACTTGAGAGGAACTGTAAAACACGGTGGTGGTTCGATTATGGTTTGGGGTTGCATGGCAGCAACTGGAGTAGGGAATTTAGTTATAATCGACGGAATAATGAATCAATATGGCTATTTGAATATTTTAAAGAATAATCTAAGCCAAAGTGCTTCTAAATTGGGACTTGATGGATCCTTCACCTTCCAACAAGATAATGATCCCAAACATACTGCTCGGGTTGTTCGGGAATGCCTGCTATATCACGTGCGAAAACAGATAAAAATCCCACCGCAGTCACCTGATCTAAATCCCATTGAACATTTGTGGGATTATCTCGATCGCCAAATTAGAAAGCAAGAGATCAAAACTAAGAATGATCTAAAAAAAGCCCTTTTGGAGGAGTGGCAGAAAATACCATCTTCTGTCACTCAAAATTTAGTAAAATCAGTGCCATCTAGATTGAGAGCTGTTATAAAGGCCAAAGGCTGTCCAACAAATTACTAATTTGAAAAATTGTAAAATTTGCAATATTAATGTCTTTGTTTTTGTTTGCATACTTACTTTTATGATGTAAATTACATCCTATTTTAAGTTAAGCTCATCTTTCTAATTAAATATTTGTATTTTTTAATTACTTTTCATTTTGTTATTAAGCTCGATTTTGCTGTAATCGAAATAAATCGTTAATTTGAAAACTCTAATATTGTAGGCCTGTTTTTTTCATAGGACATCATCACATACACTCTGCATACTTACTTTTGTGACTAAGTGTATACTATAGGCAGGATAAATCCGTAGGCCAGAAAGTCCTCCTGTTAAGCACGATTTTGGTTTGGTTTGTCGCTTTATGGTCATTTGGGTTAATTAGACAGGAACCTACAGCTTCCCGTGCATTCTGAATCACTAACAACCATCCATGCTACCGCCGGGATTCGAACCTCAAGCCTGTGGTAACAAAGGCCAAATCGCTAGTCAATTGCCATCAGGCCGCCTTGTTATGCACGAGGATGAGTGGAAGAAGTCGAGCTACTAGATATCCTCACTGGGGTGGCGTTCCAAATTGTAGTGATGAATAAAATATGAAGAACCATTTCTGAAGGATAGGGGACTATTTGCAAGAGTGTTTGTAATTCATTTGAGTGTCGTTTGGGGAAAAAAAAAAAACCCCAAAAACTCCCACCAGACAGCTTGACTGTGGAGGGCGTTTTTACGTGTACGGCATGGAAAACCAAAAATACTTGTATTTTTGGTTTTCGACTGTGGGATGATTCTAATGCTAAATTTCCTCACCTGATGTCACAATAACTACTGGTTTCTTGATTTCTCCAAGCAGTAATTGTAATCTACGCCATCGGCAAAAATTTAACTCTCGGTCATTCGCACGCTGCCCTAAAGGTACTACCAATTTTTCCTTTTTTTTATTGGACTTATATAACACTCGTGGAAAGGGAAACTCATTCGGGACAGCAAAATTTCTGCTCGGCCTAGTGTCGTTTTTTGTTCCCTCATTAAAGAATTTGCGACCTTCCGAAAGACAAGTGAAGATTCGCTCTTCAGGAGAGATAATGAAGCCTCTCTTTTTCGAGTAACGCCTGTGGCAAACTATTTCAAATCTGGACACTATTTTATGTATGCTAAGAAACGGGTAGTAATGGGAAGACATTGCCTTTTGGGAGGATTTACAAACGTCCCCTATTTGCTTGTCGTATGGGGGAAACTCCCATCAGACAGCCTGATTGGTGATGAGAGATGTATTGAGGCCACCTAGTTTCCTCGTTTATGAAAGAGTACTTTCAATACATGTCGTCAGGAGATTTGAATCTGAGCTTTCTTGTAAGCTGACTTCGAGCGATGCCGGAGTGTATTACTACTGGGTCAAGAGTGAAGCATAATGAAAGCTGAAAGAATACCATGCAAAGGGCAAATAAAAATAGAAAATCATGAGTTAAAACATGCACTATCTTTAATTTCGAGAACTATTTATTTTTTAATTTCTAACATTTCTTGTTGTTGTATAGAACTTGTTGTATCACATGGTAATAAAATAGATTAGCGTTATTGAACATCAGCTGACTTTTTTTCTTTCCTGATGTGAGATCGAAATCAGTCTGCGGGAGGTATGAGGTAAAATCTGTTACCAGAAGGGAAAATAACGTCTGGATAAACACTCTTGCTTTTTCTACCTTCTCTCGGGAAATTGGAAACGGGAGAAATTGGATTCTCCAGGGAATAAACTCGTTGATGATGCAACAGATGGTAGTGGATCTCGGACAGAGATAGTGGTTCCGTTGTGAGTGCATTAAATGATAGAAGATATGTATAATACTAAGGTTTGTGTGATAGTTGTGATAATTGCAAACAAAAATATAGCGTTATTGCTTATGAATTTGTTGTATAAAGCGAAATTATTGCTTATGTATTTGTTGTAAACGAAATTATTGCTTATGTATTTGTTGTAAACGAAATTATTGCTTATGTATTTGTTGTAAACGAAATTATTGTTTATGTATTTGTTGTAAACGAAATTATTGCTTATGTATTTGTTGTAAACGAAATTATTGCTTATGTATTTGTTGTAAACGAAATTATTGCTTATGTATTTGTTGTAAACGAAATTATTGTTTATGTATTTGTTGTAAACGAAATTATTGCTTATGTATGTGTTGTATAAAGTGAAATTATTATGTATTTGTTGCTGTAGGTCCCGGTCTGTTTTGCCCTCGTGTGCACAAAATGACAGTAAAGCCTATGTTTTTGTTGTACAAACCTATGTATTTGTTGTATAAAACGAAATTATTACTTATATATTTGTTGTATTAAACGAAATTATTCTTTATATATTTGTTGTATAAAACGAAATTATTCTTTATATATTTGTTGCATAAAACGAAATTATTCTTTATGTTTTTGTTCCATAAAACGAAATTATTGATGTATTTGTTGTATGAAAGGAAATTATTATTTATGTACTTGCTGCATAAAAGGAAATAGGCATAAATGTTTTATGTTTTAATGGAGACTTTTTAACTCAATTATTAGTAAAATACAAATTCACACATAATTTAATTAATATTAATCCGTCTGATTCCATGTATTCTATGATGAAGATTCTTAAAAAAAAATTTCCAAAAATAATCATAATAATAATGTCGAGGAGAAAGATTAAGGAAGTAGAAGTAGAGTAAGAAATATACTTGAAAGAATTGTGAAATTATGATAAAAAAAAAAAAGAAAGAACAAGAGAATAAGACAAACGGATCGAGTTATTCATTCATATTTTTGAAAGTAACTATTCTCTATTTTTCTCTAATGCACGCCACGAATAGAGCACTTCCCAGGGGATAAGAAAAAAGATGACTCTCTAGAGAATTATTAGGGGTGAATACCCCTCATTTACGTGTTGTTAGGAAGAAAACTCGGACATTTCCCACCAGATAGCCTGTCGAAGTTAGATGCTTATAAACTCTGTCACAAATAACCAAGCGTACAAGTGATGAATCAAAGGGTTTTTATCTATTAATTTTTTGTTTATATTTCTGCCTGTAAATATTTGTTCACAAAAATGTATCAATCCAAACAGGCTTGTGTACTTTTTAATGCATTACAGAGCAACAACTGCATTAACTTGCTTCAGCGCATTTTTAAATGGAACACATTTTGGGTGATAAATAGCATAGAAGACAAAAATACGCAAGTAGGGATCCAGCATTCAGGTTAATTCATTATTGAATAGTTATTAACATTATTGTTAGCACATTATTGAATAGTTGTTAACATTATTGTTAACACAATTATTATTTATTTTATTACTTGATATTTTTTTCTTGATTCAATATGCACTCATATGATTGTATATCATAAAATATTAGTTTTTCATTAACAAATAAAATACAGTGAGTTTAGATAGTACTCCTTAATATGTATTTAAAAGTGGGATAAGGCTTCAAAAAACACAAATTTCAAATATAATTTTTATTTCAGCATATTTATTGGAAAGCGTCTAAAATAGTTTACAGTTTTTATCTAATATATTATTAGTTATCTAATAATAGCTTGTTTTTTAAAAAGTCCATAAATCAATACAAAAAGTTTATATTTTTCCCGAGCATGAATACTTTTTAGCCTTCAAAATGAATTCCTTTTAGATTATGTTTTTATTAATTTTTAAATAAAAAAATTTATAAATATTTTGATAATTTTTTTAATATTCCATTTTCGAGTAATTTTTGAGACTTTTAATAATTGTACCCCGTCCCCTATTAAATAATGGTCCCCCAGCTGTTAAGCAATAATATAAAATTATTTAATAAATATAAATATTATATTCATTTTTTAATGTTGTAGCCATGCTTCATCCCACTCACTGGCAAGAACGCCCCAATGGTGTTCAGAAGAAATGGTCAGTTGACCTACAGACGAAGCATATTTCCACACCCTGCGCCTAGCAGAGTTTCGGCTTTTAGAAGTGGAGTCCTTCCCCGAATCTATAACTGTCTGTCTTTAAATGTGTTAAATAGTGTATGCCTCTAATTGTATGTGTGTGGTGCTTGCGCGTGTGTCAATAAAGCTGCGAGTTCTCAAACCTGTGCCTCAAGTATCTCAAACAACACCCAGTTACAATCTAGTTGCCCAACCGACACACTACAGTATATTATTATTTGATTCTATTTTAGTAGCTATCAACCAATAGATTTTTGCAGAGATCAGTCAATTGATTTTTATTTATCGATTTTTCTATATTCAATGTGAAAACCTTTATTGGTATATGTGTGATATGAGACTTGTGCATTTTAATGAATAATTTATCACCAACAACATCGTACTTCATCAAATTTGAAAGTAAGTTTGTTTTTTGGAATAAATATCTTAGAAATTTAAAAAATTACGTAGATAAGGGCATTACTGAAGATCTAATTTTCAAGTCTAGTCTGTCTAGTCAAGTCTAGTGTGATTAATCTGCAATAAAGTAGAAAATATTGAATAAAATGCTTTTCTTATATTTAAACGTTTACAATTTTTATTAAACTAAAGTGGGATCATATTCCTTTTTTTTTTAAAAAAAGAAATCTTTTATCAAAATCTGAATCTTTAAAAAAAAATAATAACAATTATATTTTTTTCGTAAAATGGGTACATAATAAGGGGGTCCGCATTTGTGCATTCCTGGTTTAACTTTACCAACCTAGACATAACAACGCCAAAGAGATTATTATTCTGCTCTATAGCGTGGAAATCTGAAATAAAACACGCAGGTTAAACAGGTTTAGTCAATCAAGATTTTAAAAGAAAGTCAATTTTTTCCCCGATTCGGGCTTGCGAAAGCACTGAAATTCACAGAAAGCAAAAGAAAAAAGAACCTTAAAGCAAAAAAGATTGATACTGAACTTTGAGCTTGAAAATATAAAAGAGAAAAAAAGCGAAATTTTTTTTTTAAAAATCCCGTTTAATTTTGGAAAAATACCAGATCTTCTTATTCTTTATTCTTAAAAAATAAGCTTATCATAATAACCTAGCAAGCATAATGTCGTAAATTCAAGCTCTATCATAATGCACATGAAAGTAAATATGCAAGAACTGATTCAGTTATGTACTAAATATATTTTTTTCAATTATCTATTATGCAGGAATTAATTTCGTTGTGAGAGATGTCTTTTTTAATTAAATTTTTTTGGATATTTTGTCCTTTTTGGTAGAAAAGTACACTACTGGCCATTAAAATTGCTACACTAAGAAGGCGACATGCTACAGTCGTGAAATTTAAACGACAAGGAAAAGGTGCTGTGATATGCAAATAAGTAGCTTTTCAGCGCATTCAGACAAAGCAGGCACCGGTAGCGACACCTACAATGTGTTTAAATGAGGAAATTGTTCAGCTGGTTTCTCATACACAAATTGCATTTGAACGTTGTTACCTGGTGAAAAGTTGTTGTGATGCCCATGTAAGAAACAGAAATGCGTACCAGCACGTTTCTGACTTTGATAAAGGTCGAATTGTAGCGTACTGGGATTGCGGTTTATCGTATCGCAATATTGCTGCTCGCGTCGGTCGAGATCCAATGACTGTTAGTAGAATATGTAATCGATGGGTTCAGGACGGTAATACGGAACGCCGTGCTGAATCTCAACGGCCCCCTATCACTAGCAGCCTAGAAGACAGGCATGTTACCCGCATGGCCTTAATGGATCGTGCAGCCACGTAATGAGTCAAGAATAGAGGTTGTTTGCAAGACAAGTGTCTGCACAAACAGTTCGACGACGTTTGCAGCAACATGGACTCAGCTCGGAGACCATGGCTGCGGCTACCCTTGACGCTGCATCACAGACAGGAGCATCTTCAATTGTGTGATCAACGACGAACCTGGGCTAATAAATGGCGAAATGTCAGAACAGAACCTGGATTCAGATGAATCCAGGTTCTGTTTACAGCATCAAGATGGTAACATCCGTGTTTGGTTGCATCGTGGGGAACGCACATTGGCAGCATTGGCAGCGTGCATTCGTCATCGTCATACTGGCCCATCACCTGGCGGGATGCTATGGGATGCTATTGGATACAATTCTTAGTCACCTCTTGTTCGTATTGACGGCACTTTGAATAGTGCACGCTACATTTCTAGTGTGTTACGACCCATGGGTTTACCCTTTATTCGAGCCCTACGAAATCCTACGTTTCAACAGGATAATGTACGACCGCATGTTGCCGGTATTGTACGGACCTTCCTTGATACAGAAAATGTTCGGCTGTTACCATGGCCTGCACGTTCACCAGATTTCTCACCAATAAACGTCTGGTCCATGGTTGCCGAGCGACTGGTTCGTCACCATATGCCAGTCACTACGGTTGACGAGCTGTGACATCGTGTTGAAGCTGCATGGGTATCTGTACCTGTACATGCTATCCAATCTCTGACTCAATGCTCAGGCGTATAAGTGCTGTTATTACTGCCAGAAGTGGTTGTTCTGGGTACTGATTTCTCAGGATCTATACACCCAAATTTCATGAAATTTATTCACTTGTTATTTCCAGTATAATATATTTGCCCAATAAATACCATTTTGTTATCTGCATTTCTTCCTAGTGTAGCAATTTTAATGGCCAGTAGTGTACATAAGAATCATAAGAACTCGAATTTCAGATATATCCCATATTGCGTTTTTACTTCACGTTTTCACAAGGGCCTGAATGGCTGAGTGTCTAGCGCTCGGTGCCATGTATGTTTGTAGTGGTTCGGAATCCACTTTAAGAAGTAGGTCCCGGTCTCATATGACTGCAGAGAGTCACGGAGCCAAGTCAAGACTTCTGCATACGGGTGCTCTAACACAACAAAAGCTACCCCCTCTACCTTCATGAGTCCATACGGGTTCGTGGGCTAGGTCTACCAAGTGGATTTGGTTTGGTTTGTTGCTCTACGGTCATCTTGTGCACACGAGGGCTAAAAAGACCAGGACCTACAGTTCTACCAATTGGAATAAGAAACAATAACACATGTTTTCACAAAACAAACTAAATTCAATAATAGTCAAAAATGTTATAAACCTTATTACATAAAAAACCATTTCTCTTCTCCTTTTATTTGTAGAATGTTTTTATGAATAAATAAAACTGTGCACATATAACTCCCGAATTTTCACACTTTAAGAAGTGCTAATTTATAAAAATAAAGAGAACATATATAAAAAATAAAAACAATTTGTTGATTTGTTTTCACAATAAATTTCATCATCATCATCGGTGCAACAGCCCCACTGATGTGGGTCAAGGCCTAATGGCAGATTATGAGATAAGAAATGTTTTTCTTTTTACAGGATAGGGTTGTCAGCCCTACGCCCAACAGCCATAGTAGACAGGGAGCTATTGTTTAAAATGGATTCATAACCACTGGAAACATATACGGCACAGCCGGGACACGAACCCGAAACCTGCGGCACCGTCCGCCAGCTACTCGACCATCAGGCTCCTATAATAAGTTTACGAACATAAATAAAACGCATGCATAGAAACTAACATCTGATATGAAATACTACTACGATTCAAATTTCGTCAAAAATATGTACTTTTATTTTTATTCTCCGCTTCATTTCAAGGTTTGGTTTGTCGCTCTACGGTCCTCTTGTGCACACTTTGGGCTAAACAGACCGGGACCTACAGTTTAAAGTGGATTCCGAACCACTACAAACATCCATGGCACCGCCGGGACTTGAACCCGAAACCTGTGGTACCGAGCGCCAGAGCGCTAGCCACTCGGCCATCAGGCCCCCTTCATTTCAAGGAGATGACTTCTAAAGGAGAATTATTAAGAGATAACACACACATCTATATAAATATATACCTTAACGTTCAGCGTATAAATCATTGTAGACATTACTTAACTATTATGTCATACATTAGGGTTCAAGTAGTATAAGTTATGGTGTGTAAGAGATTATATTTCCATTTTAGGAATAAGTGCATATTGTTTCATAACAGTTATAGGAACTGAATAGATTTAACGATAGGCAAGGATCCCTTAGAGACATCAAAAGGATTAAGTAAAAAAGCCAGCAAAGAAAACTGTTCTTTTTTGCAACGTGTTATCAGCCAAGATGAATAGCTTTTTGCCATTACCCCGTAATGGTCTCTCCGGTCCTTTATGGCTCCCCGCTGACATTGAATGACCACACGTTGGATGCCAAGAGTTCTCCCCCATTTGATTCCGGAAGAAGAGCATGACGTGGACTCCCGTGACGTCACCGGAGAGGGAGTCCCTCCTTCCGGAATGTACCGAAACGGAAGTCATCTATACTGCTGACACACGTTTGAATTTCTCATGTATGGATTTTGGGATGAGAAATTCAATATGACAGAGGAGGATTCTCGTCATGGAAAACGATTTAAGTTTCTTGGGGCGTTTCCAATTTGAAATGCGGGGTCTGGGGGAGGGGAGGGGGCGAAATGCACAAAAGGCACGTGTTCACAAAAGAGTACTTGGAGGGGGGTACAGCTCTCATGGGTTTCCTTAATGTATTGGTAAATTTTTCATTTAGGTAATACATTAAATTTCCTTTTTCTCTGTAAATTAATGTTTATAGTAGGAGGGTAATGTTACTTGTCTAAAGAATAGTATCTCTGGCTCTCGATGTCACAGATTCCAGGTTCGAGTCCCGGCAGGTCTATGGATGTTTGTAGTGGTTCGGAATCCCCTTTAAACCATAGCTCCCCGTCTAACACGACTCACACCCCACCACATCACTGTGCCTAGAGCTGAGTTGCCCCTTTACAGTTTGGGAATGATGCGAGTGAGAAGAAGTCTGATTGAGCTCTGTGACACTCTACGGTCATATAAGATCGGGACTCTAGCTTAAAGTGGATTCCGAATCACTACAAACATCCATGGGCATCGCCGGGACTCGAACCCGATACCTGTGGTACCGAGACCCAGAGCGCTAGCCACTCGGTCATCAGACCCCTAATCTAATATGACTGTAGAGCATTGGGCGTAGAGAGGACAACCGTACTCCGTACAAAAAAAGAAAACATCTCCTGTTTCGAAATCTGCCAGTAAGCAGACGGTCTTGACCCAACATGGGGCTGTTACGCCAATGAAGAAGAAGAAAAAGAAAGCTTAGTATAAATTATAGTATAAAATTTAGGAACATTTTACAATTTCTTATACATCCCTAACTTTTAACAAATATACCACCATACCATGTCAGAAAGGTACAAGCCATGTATTATGACATATATAATTTTTTAATAATTCAAAAATTAGCATCCCTAATTATAAATGGAGGGCTTTATTAATGCTCAAATAACGGGTTTAAAATTTTGATGTTTACACATACTGGATTGAAGAAAAACCGATTTAAAAATTTGTAACTTAACAATGATTGTTTTAATTGTTAAGTGGTGTTTTCTACTGCTAGAGTGTTTGACTTGAGATAATTTGCCATTGAAACGGCAGATATATAATAAATTCAGCGTTACTACAGTCGGTCTACTGCACTTCATCATAATTTTGAAACGATCACCCTTATGAGCGACATTTCACACCCTCCTCTTGCAGCTCGACTGAAGAACTTCCCGGCCTATCAATTTATTGTTGACATCTCCGTCATAAGCATGGGAACGAATTGTGAATTACCCAAGCGAACGAATGCGTTTATTGCCTACAATTACCTTTTTTTCTTTTTCTGCATTTATTAAAATTAAAACACAAAATGAAACAAAAATTCAATATCATGCAAAATTAAAGTACAAAATAATGAATCTTATTATTTAAGCTGAAATAAAACACAGCTAATCATGTTTCTTAATTATTTTATGAGAACTATAACATTTTATTTAAGATATAAAAAGATTAAGTGCAATGATGAATTAATAAGTATTATCTTTTATTATTAGTAAGGCTTCGACATTGATGCATCAAAAAATAATAAATGTTAATGATAGTGTTGCTGGTAATAGTTAATGTTAAATTTATGTAAATATAAGATCAAATAATTCTGATTGCGTTGTAGTATATATTAAGAAATTAGGACAGATTACCGCAAACTAGAATTCATAATTGAGTATGAAGTTTTTATCTTCAAAAACTTTTCAAAACTATTATCTCAATTAAAAGACGACACAAAACACTTATTGAAAAGGGTTAGCCAATAGTAAATTCAATCGCAACTCAGGAAATGAAAATAGTTAAACAGAATGTACTAACATTAATCTTCCATTTGTTTTTATTGCAATGTCATTGAAATTTATCTTTGCTGTTACTCAATGGATCCCAAAAATTGGAGGAAGAAATTATCTATGCATTAAATAGTTAATTCTGTGTTGTATTGTCAAAAGATGGATGCTTACGAAATGTAAAATTGCAAATGAACTAGAAATAAATTGGGCAAAAATTTTCATCGTTGATTTATAAATAATTATCTACAAAACATTTCATTTCAAAATGCATTGACCTACTCTGTCTTTCTCTCTTATGTAAGAAGAAGTAACATTATTATCATTTATACTAGAAAAGCACTTGTTTACGAACGAATTTTTTGTTCTCACCCACGAAGATTTTCATTGGTTATTCTTAAAAGCATTTTCATATTTAGTTTAAAAATAAAAACTCTTTGTAATCAAGTAAGAATCTATTGTGATAATTACCTAAATAATTGACATTGCTGACACAGAAATCTTAGTTTACAACTACCGTCTCCTTTTTTTTTTTCTGTCTTCAATAAATTTTTGACTAATCTTTAAAAAGTATATTTCATGCTGAAAGATTTTTCTTTCTTTAATATATATTTTTTTGAAAGCGATGTGCTTGAGCGTTTATTCTGTCACTTAAACATTCCTCAAGCGATTCATCTTTCATTGGTACTTTAATTTACAGTCTATTTACATGTTACTAACTTACGCAATACCTCCTATAATATTTACCACATCAATTTTAAGAAATTTCTCTTTTAAGAAAGTAAAAAGGTTTTCATTTCTGTGTAGGGTTTTGACAAATGTATTCATCAAACCTAATTTAATATTCGAGGTAGATATTTTTAAGACCCATTAAAGGAGAACTCGTAACAAATTTTACGAGATGTGTGAGTTTTATATGAATACTATGTAGTAATTTTAAAATGTTTTTTTGCCATGACTTGATTTGACTATGTGCTTTGAAATGTATGCTCACTGATGATGCTTTATCTCAATTTATAAAATGCTGTGAAAATACTGTAGATAAAAAGAAGTTGACAAAGGTGAAAATTCAACCTTTATAAAAGAACTACTCTAAAACTCGAAATTCTTGATTTCATAGTCTATAGTGGATTACAAATTCAATTTTAAAAAAGGAATTTTTATTGCACGCACTTTCCAGCAACCAAAAGAAAATAAATAAGATGGGTAAATTTGAAAGAGAAATAAATGGAAAAAAACTGCAGATGAAATAGACCATAATATGTTAACAGTTGAACGATGATTAGAACATATGAAGTATAACTAGTACTTGAAATAAAAAGTAATAATCCCAAAAAGAAAAGTGGGGTAACCCATAGCTTACAAGATTAAGAGACTTTTCTTAGAAATTGAAGTATCATTGTGGCCTTATAACAAGCATCCTCTGACATATCAAATATCTAAGAGTAAGAAAAGACTTTACATCCAAAAGCACTTTGTAGTTTGTTTCTTGATTCTACATATTTCAAGCATTGAAACAAAGGTGTTCAACTGTTTCAGAATTTTGCAGATAGGGTATAATGGAGATGAAGTCAGGCCAAATCAATGGAGTTTAGAATTAGAAGGATATGTCTTTGTGCGAAACTTGGATAGAAGTTAACATGCACAAGTATTAGAAGAATACATTAATATTTTGCGTATCTTTACTACCCATTTGCATAATAAATATTAAAATTGTGAGTGTACAGTTTGAAAACCGAAGCACTATCAGCACAGCTATCACTATCAGGTATCTTATCTGAATTTGTTACATCAAGTTTTTATATGATTGATTTAATTGATAATGAAATTCGAAATCTGGCTACTGAAATAACATGAAGCATGGAAGATTACGCATTGTGTTTCGGAGCTGAAAGAGCTCTGGGTTCGAAACCTGATGGAAGAAGCTGGGCCCTAAAGTTCCTGTTCCCAATAAAACTGTGCAATTGAAAGATTTTCAGGTGTGATTCAGGGAGAAGAAAATGGAGGGCAAACCCTCAAATTCTATCTTGGAAGGATATTTGCTCCCTATTGTGGTGGAAGAACATGGTCATATTATAACAGGCCTTCCTTATGGTACCTCCTAGTAAATGTTGAATCTGCTGCATGACTATCATTCTAATGGCGAATAAGTTCGGGTCAAACTGGCCAACATTTAAAAACAACATTTTGAATAGAAATGTAAAATTCTTGATAAATATATAACAATACTAAAGAAAAATATTTTTTTTTTCGTGGATTTAATAATTTTTACTTAAAATAATCGTGATCTGTTAAAATTCTAAACATTTTAACAGATCACAAGTATTTTAAGTAAACATTAAAAAGTTTAAATTTAAAAAACATAATAATGAGTAAAACTTAAAACCAGAGCTATTGTCGATAATAAAAAAAAATTAGTAAAAGGGTGGTAAGTATTAAACTCGAAAAGGTGGGCTCTATTCTCTTTTTACATGAAGGCATCAATAGCTTTATTATTTAAATTTGTCTTCTAAATATGAATCTTTTGTCTTTACTGTTGATTCCTGATAATATACTTAAAAACTAAAAAAAACATTAAGTACTTATTTGCTACAGCTGAAATAAAAAAAGGCCAAACCTTCATCCAATTCGTACACAACCGAAAAATAAACTTTTCTTAAACATTGAATGTATCTTCCTCTAACACTTTCAGTCATTTAAAATCTTTGAGAAATATTTAAAATATCGATCGGCAAAAAGTATTTCTATAAATAACCTCCAGATGTGAGCTCCCTTGTGTTCAAAAGACAGGGACATCGCATCCTCTCTGCTGCATTGCATGTACTCTGATTCGCCGATGCTTGGGAGTCAAATTTCATAGACATCTCTGTAGATGGGCAACCCCTTTACCCCTCCCCCTGGGGAGAAGGGTGGAAAAAATGTGAAATAGGGCGTGCTTTCTTGTCATCCAGCAGCGAGGAAGACGACTAACCAGCAACGCGTGACTTCCATGTCGGAACTGGATCGATGGGATCGATCCTCTGCCATCATGTGAGAGGACTCTATAGTCTCCGTGTTATTGCTTTTATCTCCTCACAAAAATGACTTGCCATCCATTTATTGGGAGGATGGAGGGTGGGGAATCTGATCCCAAAAGCGTAAAAATCCCCTCGTTCTTTTTAATAATTGAAGCCTTATTTCGCGGGAGTTAGCAGCGGGGGGTTTTAGGAGTTGGAGCCTGCTGATTCCTTTTAAAGACCCGGGGATCAGAATATGGGACGTCATTTCGGGATCTTCTGTGCCTCCTGAGTACTGGAGGATCAGGATGGTTTGGAGCGCTGCATCAACAGTCAAAAAATTTTCATTGCCAACTTTTAATTTTGCACTAGTAAAAAATTAATTTTTTTCAAGTAGTGTTTGTTTCATAGTTGGGTTTGAATGTTATGATTTGCATTTTTAAAATAATTTAAATGTTAAACATAATTTATTTTCTCCTTTTTTAAACAAAATTAGATATGTATATTACGTAACACGCTACTGAAAGCAGGCGATTCTTGAAATAATTTTATACTATAAAAATTACAGATTTTATTTGATTAAACCAATTATTAGCAAGATTTTTCAAGGTTTTTCTACTATGCAACAGATGAAAAATAATAAATTCAGAGAAAAGATGAACCTCTAGTGTTTATTGCTTTTACTAAAAGCAGGTGATTGTTGAGATAATAATTTTTGTACTATAAAATTACTGTTTTTATTTGATTAAAATAATTACTAGTAAGATTTTTTTCAATGGTTTCTATTATGCACCAGATAAACAATAAATTCAGAGAACAAGTTGAACCTCTAGTGTTTATTGTTTTTAATTTTAAGAAATATAAACACGTACCCAAATGTCTTGCTTTATTTAAATATATAAAAATTTATGTTTTAAATAGAAGATTTCTAACGAATTTTTACGAAAGATTTCTAATTCTTTTTTAATGAAATGTACTGTAAGAATAGTACATTTCATTAAGACAACAAAATGAATTTGTTTTTCTACGGTGTATTTATGTATTATGCATAGTTTTTCTTTCCAGTTTTTAATATATGTATCTATTTTTTTTTTTTTTTTTTTTTTTTATTTCAGTTGTGAATTTGTTATATATCAACAGTCAAAGAATTTGCATTGTCAACTTTTTAAATTTTTAATTTGTAAAAAGTGAATTTTTTCAAGTAGTATTTGTTTCATAGTTGGGTTTGAATGTTATCATTTAAATGTTAAACATAATTTATTTCCTCCTTTAAAAATACATATTACGCAACAAAGCAGGTGATTCTTGAAATAATAAGTTTATACTATAAAAATTACGTTTTATTTGATTAAAATAATTACTAATAAGATTTTTCCAAGGTTTTCTACAATGCATCAGGTAAAAAATAATAAATTAGAGGAAAAAGTTGAACAACTAGTGTTTATAATTTTTAATTTTAAGAAATATAGACACTTGGCCAAATGTCTTGTTTATATATATAGAAATTTATGTTTTGAACGGAAGATTTCTAACAAATTTTTACGAAAGTTTTCTAAATCTTTTTAAACGAAATGTACTGCAAATTTAGACAGCAGCAAAATGAATTTGATGTTCTACGATATATTTATATATTATACATAGGTTTTTTTTTTTTCAATATTTATATCAATTTTTCAATATTTATATCTATTTTTTTTTTTTTTTTTTTTCATTTGTGATTTTATTTATTTTTGCATTCATGTTTTTTTCTCCCATAGAATAAACTTTGTGGTAAGTCAACTTAAAAAATAAATGGCTAAATTGAGACAATTTCACTCATGTGCATTAGATGAAGTTTCTTGTGACATTATTTTTTTGTGAATTTATTAAAGTGCCTTCCTTATAAAGTTAATATTATTGGTTTCCGTTACATTACACACAAAAAGGAATATTGATTATTTTCTTATTATTATTGTCCTATTTTCAGTCAAGAAGTTACTTTTAAGAAAAACAAAGCATTCTATGTTTGCTTTACTTTAAGTAACGAACATATAATTTTTTTTTTTCGTAGTTTCTTAACTAGTTCCTTTTCACTTTTAAATCGAGTCTGACTTAACATTTCTTAGAGTTCGTCATTTTTTGCTGATTCACTTGAGCAAATAATTAATGAATAAATTAAATTGCATTTAAATCCATTAAAATTAAAAAAAAGGTTACAAAATTATCAAGAATCAGCATTTTTTTTATAGAGTTTAAGTCTTTCTCCTCTGTTCAAATAAATATTCAATTATCTGTAATAACTGTTAGAAAACATTTGTACTTTTTAATTTTAAAGGCCTTTTGTCCACACAGAAAATTCGTTACAATTTGCTGAGGTATAACATAGATTCATATGATGATGAATTAGAAATTGTTTCACTAAATAATCCGAATTTTCTCTTATGCGTTTTAACTTCACAAGTTCTATCTTCAGTAATAAATTTGTAAACGTTTTGTCATTTAATTGCTTATAAATTATTTAAAATTGATTTAAAAAGTAAATATTTTGTTGGAGAAAAAATAGATTTTAAAACTTCAAAACGTTATGGATTGATATTTTTTTTTTTTTCTGCACTAAAATCAATTATTTAATAAATTCTAAGAATACTTATTTTATTTAAATATACTGCAGACGGATCACAAAAGTTGCTTTTCAATGCAATAAGGTTACATAATACCATGAAGTGGAAAATGTGACAAGACATGTAATAACTTTTGATGTATAAATGCATTTCTTCGATATTAAATGAGTTAAACATTATAAAATCAATCACCCTAAAATGATCGAAAACCTTTAAATTATTTTTACAGATACCTTCATACAGCAATTGATGAAACATCAAAAGCTTTTAGTTTAACTCGTAGCAGAAATGGAAAAAAAAAATTTCCCCTTTTTTTTTTTTTTTATTATTATTATTGAGAAATGAAAACATTTTAGAACGAGAATCACAAGTCTTCTAAAAAAATTTTTTTTTTTCATTTACCAAATATAAATGTTAAGAAGAAAATGAAACGCAAACGTTAACCATAGAATTTTAAATACAAAGAAAGCTGTACATTATTAAGATCACCCGGATGTTTTCGAATAAGAATTACGAAATAATATTATTTCCTTATACAGCTTTTAAGCATTTTGCCATCATATGATGCAAAAATGATCAGTTAATAAAATTTTATGCAAAATTATTTTTCACTTTATAAAATCTTTCTTCTGATAACAAGGCAGTTTGAATACTTTTCAGGAAATGTTTAAACAAAATGAAATGGTGAAGTTGTATGAAATTAAAACAAATTCAAAAGTAAATAGTGATATAAAATCGCATTGATTCGGCACAGATACCTTTCGTAGGAATTCAGTCACTTATTTATTAATGGCTATCATTATTCTTTTTATTTTTTTTCTCTTTCATGATTACTATACTAGTATATCAATTAATAATCGAAAAAGAAAAAAAAAATTGAAATTTTTCGTCATTAAAAGAAAAACATCTTTTACATAATAAATACACACACGAACTTTCTCCTCAAAATGCTAGAGTAAGAAATAAGATTTTAGATCATTTATTTCTCAGTATGTGTGGTCAGCAAAGCTTTTGACCCCATTCTAATTTATTAATGAAAGAAGTCTAAATGATCAGTTAATAAAGTTTTATACAAATTAATGGCGCTACTTACACCTGTAAAAGGCCAGATAATAATTGCTACATAATTTTTTCACTTTATAAAATCTTTCTCTCTTCTGATAACAAGATCACATTTCTGTTATCTCTTCTGATAACAAGCGTTTGTATACTTTGCAGAATGTTTAAGCAAAATTAAATCGTGAAGTTGTATAAAATTAAGACAAATTCAAAAATAAATAGTGATATAAAATCTCATTCATTCAACACAGAAACCTTTCGTAGAATTCATTCACTTATTTATTAACAACCATCATTCTTTGCATTTTTTTTTTTCTCTCATAATCACTTATAAATCAATTAATAATAGCATAAAAATAATCAAACATTTTTCGTCACTTAAAAAAAAAAAAATCATCTTTTACTTTATTAATTTATACACGAACTTTCTCCTCCAAATGGTAGAGAAAGAAATAGCCCCCTTTTTGTATTTAATTATTATTATTGAAATAAAAACATTTAAAACTGGAATTAGAAATTTTCTAAAAGATTTCTTTTCCATTTATCAACTATAAATGTTAAAAAGAAAATGACTATGTAGCCATAAATTTTAAACACAAAGAAAGTTCTACATTACTGATATCACACAGAATTAGAATAAGAATAACGAAATAATATTTTCTTATAAAGCTTTAAACAATTTGCAATTAATTGACGCAAAAATGATCAGTAAATAAAATTTTATGCAAAATAATGGGGCAACTTACAGTAGGGTGATGTAAGCAATAGATAATGGTGTAAATACTGGATAATAAAGGCTTCATAATTTTTTTTTTCATTTTATAAAATGTTCTCTCTTTTGATAACAAGGCGTTTGAATACTTTGCAGGAAATGTTTAAACAAAATTAAATCGTGAAGTTGCATAAAATTAATACAAATAGTAATGTAAAATCTCATTGATTCGACACAGAAACCTTTCGTAGAATTCATTCACTTACTACTGTGTCCAAAAAATAAGACCCATTTTCAATTTAAAAATCCCAGTGCTTATGGAATTTCAATTTTTTTTTCTTTTTTTAGGTTGCTGGCACTGTTCTTGACATATGTATGAAATTTCATATCAAAATATCCATTAGTGTTTGAGTTACGCTTGGCTTTGTGAGATGCTAAAACTGATTCCGGCCGATTTTGAAATGTCTGAATTAATTGAGCAAAGAACTTAAATTGAATTATGTTGGCGGAAACGTATAGAAAGTTGCAGAAGGCATTCGGTGAGCATTGCCACATCGGAAAGAAATGTTTACAAGTGATATAAACATTTCAAAGAAGACAGAGAACGCGTGGAAGAAGAAGAGCCCTCTGGTCGACCTTCAATTGACGAAGCTCACGTCAAAAAATTAAAGATTTGGTGCTTGCAAACAGTTGATTTACAACTAGAGACCTTGCTGCTGATGTTGGAATTTCACAAGGATCGGTCAATTTCATTTTGGCTTCTCGATTGGTACCGAAAACACTGAATACGCCAGCTCACACTGCATTGATTCTTCGTGACTTTTTCGCCAAAAATGAAACCCATATCGTTCCACAACCACCGTATTCACACCGTGCGACTTCCGGCTAATCCCTAAACTCAAAGTCCACTCCGGAAATACCGTTTTGAGTTGATTAAAGAGATTCAACGTGAATCGCCATGCGCTTTGAAGGCCATCCCTGCCGATGACTTTTTAGTAGGCATTGAGTATTGGAAAAAAAGTTGGCATAAGTGCATTATGTCCGAAGGGGATTACTTTGAAGGCGATGAAATAAATTTGGAAGAATAAATAAAGAATTTTCGAAAAAAAAATAATTGGTCTTACTTTTGGAGCACAGTAGTACATATTAATCACCAGCATTATTCTTAGTATTTCTTTTATCTTTCATGATCACTATACAATATATCAATGTATATATCAATTAATAATCGCATAAAAAAATCAAGAATTTTTTTCATCACAAAAAAAAATCGTCTTTTACATTATTAATACATACACGAACTTTCTCCTCAAAATGGTAGAGAAAAAAATATAGATAATTTATTTCTCAATATGTGTGGTCAGCAAAGCTTTTGACCCCATTCTAATTTATGAATGAAAGAAGTCTCGGAAATTCTACTTGGATAACAGTTTACTTACTCTAAAAATGTGAAAGTGGCTTTAACGGAGAAAAACAGTTACGTATCTTACTGTGTAATGAGATAGAAGAACGGTATCCGTCAACGTGTCAATTCAATACATCTAAACATTTAACTCAAACATCGAGCGTTAGCTGATAAATATCACCTCAGTCAATCTCTCCTCACCCTCACAAACTCGTCTTTCGTCTGTACGCATTCTTTATCTGATGAGTACTTTTCGAAACAAGATAAACACTGATGCCACTTGTTTTGGGCTGTCTATTTACCAAAGAATAAAACATCTTTCTTCTTTTTCATTTGTTGGAAATTTACATTTCTGGTTTGATTTGGAGATTTTTGATTGTTATTCATACTTATGGTCCTCAAATTCGTTAATTAAATTTATTGGTTTTACATTAAAAAATAAAAATATTGAATTCCAGACATGGAAGAGATAACAGATGGTTTTCATTAAAAAATGCTGAATCAAGACATTAATAAGATTTAAGAGAAATGTTGAAATATGAGAAAATTTAATGAGAAACTTGATATTTGTAATTTTTAATGTTTTAGATTGTTCTCTTCCTTATTAAGTCAAAAAAGGAGGAAGAAATAATTTCTTCAAAGTGATACATTTTTTTTGTATCGATTGCCATAAAAAAAAAATAAAATACTTGCTCCATATATATTATATATTAGATAAATATAACACATAATTTTCTTAAAAAAAACATCCTTATTAGATTGGGTTTGTCGCTGCACGGTCATTTTTTTACACACTTTAGGCTAATTAGACTGGGACCTACAGTTTAACGTGGATTCCGAATCCCCAATAAATAGTGGGTTCTAATCTATGCCTGGTTGGTTCTACTATGGCACCGCCAGGATTAGAACCTGAAGCCTGTGGTACTAGCCAATTGACCATCAGGCCGCATGCTTATTAGAATCAATAATTAGAAAAAAAGGAGAAATTTCGTTTACTGACTCTTTTTAAATTAATTACGTATTCTTGGTTTATTTGTATATATTTTTTATTTGTTGAAAATGTACTTCCATTTGGAGAAAAAAGTCAAAGGATTTTATAAATAAATGTTAAAATAAAACGCAAGTAAATAATTCAAAGGAAATGGTCGCTAATGGTCGAATGATTTACTCCTATATAGCTTTTAATTAGTGCTGTAGAATTGTGTGCGTGCTAGGATGGGCTTTGTGTCCCCATCACAAGCAGATCACCGATTGATGATGAAGGGTGGACATAACCTTCCAGAAAAACTTTCGGAGGCAACTGGTTTGAAAACTATCTCAAGAAGCTTGATTGCTGATACGACAAGGTTATACACTATTACAATCACCATCCTCATCGCTTAAAACAGCGCCTGCAAATTATGTAAAAATCCCTTCTAGGTAAAGAGTCGGCCTTGACGTAGCACACTTCTACAGGAAAACATACTTTATGTTTGACGAATTGACCTAGATTAATTTTACCTTTAAATAGCTGAACAATATTTAAAATTATACCCCACACAGTAATAGTGTACTTCAAGTTTGTATGCGAAGAGGAGAGATATCGATTCTTCCAATTTGAAAGATTTGAGTTCGATACAGTCAGCTCTTTAGAATATAATTAGATATGGTGGTTATTATGATAATAAGCCGCATCTATAATCGGATTGATTGACAAACGTTTATCGAGTTTTCTCAATACGACAGGCAAATATGGTAAATTCATTCTTAAAACTGTATCAAAACCTACCATCCCATCCATCCATCTACATTTATTTTAAAATGGACCGAGTTACATGTTAAAAAATCCGGTTCTATTAGGTCAGGACGAAATTTTTGTTTGTAGTTTGTGAATTAGAGGAAGCGAAAAATCTCTTCGGCTGGGTTAATTTTTTTTGTTCCGCTTCAAAGGATTTTGGATTTATCTATTGGAGGACATTTGCTTGCCCACAGTGTGAGATAATTGGACTTGGTGTTCAAGGAGGTCAAACAGCAAAGTGCGGGAACAGATGGATGCTCGCTGATGAACTCTCAAATTTGGACGTTGCTTAACACTTTAACGGGAACAAGCCGTTTTCTTTCAAAATTTACATTTTACGCTCTAATTAGAGAAAAGAAGCTCATTTATGACCAAAAAGTATTTTTTTAATTTTGTTGTTGTGGCTGTTATTTATAACAGGGGTGGTAACATATTTACCACTGCCCTATACAAGCAATGACATTTTACTGATTTATTCAATAGAAAAAATATGAAATATAAATAATTTCACAAATAAATATGCATTTTGTAAAACTATTTATTACTAATTATTTCTAAATTAAAAATATATTAATTACACATGAAATAAGTGGTAGAAAAACCCAATACGATGTAAATTACCAAATGTATTATTTTTAATTATTCTGGGAAACAACATAAAACAAGGAGTTGCACACAATGGAATATCACATGTTCAACATAACACTTTTGTCCGTTTCTGGTTAGTTTTGGTGCTACAATGTTTGCACCTTTTGTATGCTTGCCCTTTTTCTGACATGTGTATTTGAACTTTAGTTGTTCTGATTGGAATGCCAATTTCCGTTTTCGTTGCAACCCAACTTGATTGCAACTTTCGATTTTTACTGCTAAATCCTCCTATTACCCAACGAGCTATTCTTAACCAAACTTCTAGATGCGAATTTTTAGCTACGTCATGATTATTCACGTACAATATATATGAATTTACTAAACTAGCACATAAAAGAAAGTAAAATAATCTGTGTCACCACTTCTTCGATTTTCTACTTGAGCTATACGAAGATTTCAAGTGGTTAAATTTATCCACTTCCCCCATAGCTCTTGTACAATCTCAATTGCTTTTGGGCAAACAACTTTCTTTTTAGAGCCATCTTTCTGGGTTTCACTTACTTATGTCATTTCATTCATATTATGGGCTGTTGAAAGAAGAATAACAACCTTAGCCATTGCACTGCAACAGTGTCTCTACATGCCAACATCAGCGATTCATATTTTTTGGTAATTTTAATTTTTCCTCATGGGTTCAGGAAGGAATTTTTACTAGTTCTGATGGTACCAATGGCGTATATGTTTTTTGGAAAACAGTGTTTCCACCAATAGAACTGAAGTGAAAACATTATCAAAAAGCACCAAAAGGAGAAGTAGGGGTGCAAATCATTGGTAAGATTTGTTATAACTCTATATCTCAATTCTTCCAAAATGGCACCATCGTCTTTTTTTCCTGTATAAACCATAAATTGATACAGAAACCCACTGGATGCGTCTGACTTAGCCCAAATCTTATATCCTCTTTTTATAGGCTTTCCTAACTTGCTTCATGGTGGACAGCTTATTCGGCGGTTAGACTTATTTTTCCGATGTTTCTATCTAAAATATTATTCAATACATTGAGTTACCTTTTTTTTAAAATCACTTGAAAAATCTTATGAAAATATTACTTTTATTACATTCCATTTCGAATTATTAGTTCTAAATATCTAAATATTTATGTAATCCAAAAAAAAAAATCGCTAAAGTATGCTCAATAATATTAGTACTAATAAATTATAAATAAATGGTGTAATATATATATATATATATAAACATAAATATAAACATATAAATCAAGTACTAAGCCAAGCGAAATGCATTCCTGAAAACGAATAAATCAGTTGCAAACCAGGCGGTGGTAAATAATTTACCATCTCTAAAATCGCTAAGCAGGCGGTGGTAAATATGTTACCACCAATTATAAATGCGTACAAATAAAAATATTTAGCATTAATTTTCAAAATACATAATGAAATCTAGCTATTATATCTTCAAGATACACAAAATACCATTGCATAACTTCTAACGTATTTTTATTCATAATTATACTGGGAGATAGAAAAAACACGTGCATATCTTCGCCATTTTGCTCGAAAACCGACAAAAAGAGGAAATTTAGCAGTTTACGAGGCCTTTAACTGCGATCTACCGGTTGAAACGTGAAGCGTTGATTCCGAAGTTTTTTCTGCTAAGGGGCGATAGTAAATAATTTACCACCTGGTGCTGGGAATCAAATCGCGTGGTGGTAATATATTTACCACCGCCTTACAAAGGGTTAAGAAAGACATTCTGGAATGCATTATTTTCCTTTACTCTTTTCATCTAGTGCCAGGGGCGGCCAACCCACGGCCCGCCTTCAATATTTTTTCCAGCCCGTGAGATTTATCAAACTTTTACAAAATATATGTATTTTATAATGGCCAAAGTAGTGAAATTCAATGTATTAGGAAAATACATTTTTTGTGTATCCAGTGTAATTTTGTATACATTATCCATGTATCAAAAATTACATCAAATATCTACAAAAGTAATAAGAAAACTTACAGCTGATTTTGAAAGCCGATTCAGTAATTTAGAATTAAACAAATACAACAAAATTTGTTAAATATATTCATCACTCTTTCATGTTGAAATCGAGTCGACCCCAGAATATCTCCAAATGGAACTGGTTGACTTGCAATTCAATGTTGAATTAAAACACATTTTTGAAACATCAGAATCAAAAATAGATTTTTATAACACTTACGTTACAGAAGAGAAATTTTCCAAATTGTGAAATCTGGCACAAAAAGTTGTCAGCGCTTTGGGTTCAATTTACAACTAACTGCGAATCGTGAATTTTTTTTTTTTTTTTCGAAATTGATCAAACACAAAACATGTTCAAACATAACAGACGCTAAACTGCAAGACCAATTACGCTGTGCAAATACCCAAATTGGGATCGATTTGCAAAAGCTAAGAGAAAAAAAGTGGAGAAACACATATCGCACTAGTAAAATAAATATCTTTTAATGATTTCCTTTTTCTTATTTATCTTATATTTATTTATTTTTTATATTTCATTTTTAGTGTTATATATTTCTTTACGATATTAGAATGATTTAGTAGGATTATTATATTATCTATGTTTACATGTAATTATAATAGTAAACACAATAATAATAATTCCTCATGTTTCAATTTTTGCTCCAAAAAATATTTATAGTGGGTCTACAACTAATATGGGGAAAAATAATTTTATATGCGGCTCGCGCAGTTATGATGCATTTCAAAGTGGCCCGCAAGATCATTTGGGCTGACCACCCCTGCTCTAATGGTTTAACAAAGCAAACCCCTATTGTGTACTCTGGGTAATTCAGAATCTATTAAAAATATGTATCAGTAGTAAAGGTCAAGTGCGCGGATTGAAAAAATATATAAATCAGAGGACATTATTTTTTTTTTTTTTTATGAAGACAAACTTTCATTCAAAATTTTAATTTAAAAAAGGCATTAGAAAGCTCGAAATGAAGTATATGAAAAGAAACCGACACCTATAAAAATGCATTCGTTTTCAAGAACATTTGTAAACATAACGAGGTATCTCAAAAAACTTTTATAACGTGAACTTGTAAACTTTATTATTTTGTTCCAGTATTATAATCTGTGGCCATTACATCTAGTATACTAATACCGTAGTTAAAAAAAAAAATATGCCTGTATTTTTTTGTACAAAGTGAAAAGGTCAGGACTGAAAATGAGCTACACATGTGCACTACTTCGCTTGCGCAGTCTTTTTCCTGTTTTGTAAACAACCAGATTCATTTGTACGACGTCAACCTGTAACCAATTTAAAAAAAAAAAAAAACATTGTTTATTTATTTATTTTTTTTCAACTTCATCTTCTGCGAAGTATGACAATAGCGGTAGGTCAAGCGTAACGACAAGAAATAGATCATTAGATTTAGCTTTCTTAAAACCAACGTTAAAGTGTGGACTCTCTAGAAACATTTTCCCATTTTTATAATCATATTTTCCTTTGCGAAACATGTAGTTTGAATGTAATAAATCATACTTGTCTAAAAAATTTTCATTATAGCACGACTAATTTGTTTTGTGTTCATTAAAGTTGTATTACGTAAACATATGGAACATGCATTACGTTAAGCACTTAGGATGGCACTTTAAGGATGAATTTACTTTAATCATTTTCAAGTGAAAATTGATCTTAACCTGAAATGTAAATGTTGTTTTAAATAAATAATGATATTTGTTCTAAATTTAGGAAGCACAAATTTATGGAAATTTTTTATATGTTTCGTTCAAGTATCATAAATGCTTACTGTTGTAGGACTTAACGTGAATAGAAATATAAAATTCCCTGAAAAGTCAAAATTACGAATAAAGGTATCTATTCACATTTTGAGAATTTGAGTTCTTCTTTCTAACATAACAAAACAGCATAAAGCATATAATACTCAAGTAACATATAATATTCGATTAAAGCATATAATACTCAAGCAACATATATTATTCAATTAAAGCATATAAAACTCAAGTAGCATATAATATTCAATTAAAGCATATAATACTCAAGTAGCATATAATATTCAATTAAAGCATATAATATTCAATTAAAGCATATAATACTCAAGTAGCATATAATATTCAATTAAAGCATATAATACTCAAGTAGCATATAATATTCAATCAAAGCATGTAATACTCAAGTAGCATATAATATTCAATTAAAGCATGTAATACTCAAGTAGCATATAATATTCAATTAAAGCATGTAATACTCAAGTAATGCCTATAATACTCAAGTAACGCATACAATATTCAAATAACTAGTTTGCTTGTTATGAATGATGACTTGAAAATACTCAACTTTGAAGTATTTAAAAAAAAAAATAGATGAAATATTATTATTACAACTATTCATATTGAAAAAATCTATCATATAAAAACTTTATTCCACAATTTAATTATACCTGATAAGGATATCATATTTAAGATTCGGGACAAAAGTTTTATTTTAGAAACAAAATACATTTAAATTGGGTATTTTACATTGTTTTTTATTTGAAATGTATTTAAATTGTTAAGGTAAATCTCAGCAAAAAATAGCATAGAGGTGATACTAATTTAATTTAATAGACTTTTCAGACTTGATGATCACTCAAAAAACTTTTTTTTTTTGTACCGTCATCAAAAAGTTTTATAACTAAACAATTAAAAGAGTGAAATTTTAAACTTGAAAGACCGTAAATTTTTCTTGAAGCAAAATAATAATAATAGAGCAATCTTAATTTTTCTTCCAAAATTGAGATTGCTCTAGAATTAAAGTATAAATAAGATTTTCTGATAAATTAAACAAGTGTGTAGCCTTTAATTATTAAATAACTTAGCATTTCATTTATTTAATTGTGAGAGAATTTGAGTTTAAATTTTGATTTCAAATTATTCTTAGCATGTTCCTTAAGATAAAGTAGGATAAGGTGTATGTTATTTTCTATATTTATGAAAAAAAAATATATATATATCCTATTTCCCCTTATATTTTTATAAAGATAATATAAGCTAATTGTTAGCTTTAAAAATAAAGTCGTTAAATCATTTTTGATAGATATAGAGAGTGACTATATGTCGCAAGTTCTTCTCATGAATCCACAATTTCAAATGTAATCTCAGCTATAAGTGAAATAAAGTAATGAGATAATGAAAAATAATAATGATAAAATGAAATAATCTCAGCTATAAGTGAAATGAAGTAATAAAAAATAATGATAAAAGGAAGTAATCTCAGCTATAAGTGAAATGAAGTAATGAAAAATAAAATAATAATGATAAAATGAAGCAATCTCAGCTATAAGTGAAATGAAGTAATAAATTAATGAAAAACAATAATGATAAAATGAAGTAATCTCAGCTCAACTATACTAGTATACTCAGTATGCTTTTATCTTTTATTATACTACATTTTATAACTAATTATATTCAGAAATATTAAAGTTTATAGTTATTTTTTATTGAAAATTCGGCAAATCGGTTTATTTTTGCTAAAATAACATGAATGACAAGAAAAAAATTGGAGAAAATGGCAGGGCCTCATTCCAAATTATTTGTTTAGTCAGTTTTCAAAAACTTAAAAACGTGTAAACTGCCGATTTAATCAATCCATAACCTAAAGTCTACAATCGTTCCTGCTAGATTCATTATTTTCAAACAAATTTGCATATTTCATTTTCAATCAATTTTGAAGACTTTTCAAGGATTTGCAAACTCCAACTCTTTTAAATGATCGTTACAGATTCTGCTTAGTTGTAACTGAATGGGTTAAGGAAAACTTTTAATAGAAAAACAAATTTCAAAATATAGTCAATCTTCGTTAAATCGTTAGCCTCATGTTTCGTCACAAAAGGTGGAGGTATATCGGGAAAAATTTAGTGAGAGTAGACAGTAAAAATATTTAAAGTAGAATTGATAACTTAGAATAAACAAGTGATCTAAAGGGAAACAAAAGTATTTTTTAAGTAATAAAGTCAATTTTCAACTAATTATTAATCTTTCATAATTATTAAGATAAGTGATTTAATTTTAATCTTTTGAAAACTGGTGCTAAAACAAAGAGCTAAACGAACGATCGAAGGAAAATAAAGGATCTAAAGGAAAACAAAAGTATTCTTGAAATGGTAAAGCCGATTTCTAACTAATTATTAATCTCGCATAATTATTAAGACGACTTAATTTTAATTTTTGAAAACGGGTAGTAAAACAAGCTAAACGAAGGAAGGAAAATAAAGGGTCTAAAGGACAACACATTTTGTCAAAAGGAAAGCAAAACAAGTGGTTAAAAGGAAAACAAACGTATTCTTTATATAATAAAACCAATTTTCAACTAATTATTATTTTTGCATAATTATTAAGATTACTGTAGAACTGACAACCCTGTCCCTTAAAATAAATAAACAAAAAAATAAATAAAAAACATTACATGTTTCGGAATCTACCAGAAGGCATGAAGGCCTTGGCCCAGCATGGGGCTATCGTACCATTGAAAAAGAATTATTAAAACAAGTGGCTTAATTTTAATTTTTTTTTTAAAAACAATTCTAAAAGAACAAACGAATGGTAAGGGAGAAAATATATACAACACATATTCAGTTTTAATTGATGGTGATTCCATCTTATTCAAATTATAAATCGAATGCTATTTATTCTAAAAAGTCAGTAAAAAAAAAAAAAAAACAGTAGGACCTTTAATAATTTATAATAAAGTAGTTTTATTTTTTTCTGATTAAAAGATTTTTGTTGTTGTTGCTGTCGAACACCAAATGATCGGAATGCAAGACTTTTAACGAAGTATATTGGCAGTGTTAGCTGCCATTCACTTCTATCTAAATGATTAACATTAAGGATGATATTGTAAGCGAAATATGGCTTGCTCAGTAAATATAAAAGGAAAAAAGAAAAATTTTAAAACAAAACATACGATGAATAAAATAACAATTAGAGTGAACCGATAAAAATATTTAGTTAAAATTTGAAACTAAATATCATCCGTTCATTTATATGTTTTAAATAAGATCTTGTTGGACGAATCCAGCTCTAAAAGCAACTCGGAAAAATACTTCGTGCAGAACACGCACTTGAGTAACGCAAGGGAAGTCCTCCCATAGATGCATCTTGATGTCCCTCTGCATCAGTGCCTCCATGGACGTATCCCATTTTTCGCTTTGGATTGCTTCCTGCGAAACTATTCCTTTGGCGTCGAACTAAATCAAAGAATAATGAAGCTGTTCCACCCTTTCCGTCATGCGTGACTGGTCGGCATCAAGTGAAGCAGCCGAAGAACAATTCCCATGGCGCTGTGAATCTTTTATATCATCCCGAGTGCATCAAACTCTGCATGAACTCTGGGCTCCATGCAAATGGACACAACGGAAACTTGGACGGGGAAAAGGTCGGATTACATGCAGTAAAAGCTCATTTTATGCAGTTCGTGTAGAACTTCGCAGAAAATATTCTGCCAACAGGGAAGGGATGAAAATAGAGAATTTTTGTTATACCGTTACAGTGACCATATCTCCTCATGATAAATCTGCTAGTTTTAGCGAGTTTTTTGTACTTGTACGGTAAAGGTCGGATTACATGCAGTAAATCTCATTTTATGCAGTTCGTGTAGAAAATATTCTGCGTGCATTGAAGGGATGAAAATAAAGAATTTTTTTATACCGTTACACTGACCATAACTCTTCGTATTAAATCTGCTAGTTTTTGAGTATTTTTTAATAACACATGTTTAATGAGGGACAAGATTTAATATTTAGCATTACTGTAACTGTATGCAAAATCTTCTAATATTAATATATTTTGTGTTATGTACTACTGTGTCCAAAAGTAAGGCCAATTTTCAATTTAAAATTCCCGTGGCTAATGGAATTACAATTTTTGTTTCTTTTTTTTCGGTTATTGGCACTGTCTTTGACATCTGTGTGAAATAATTTGACGTCAAAATATTCATTAGTGTTTGAGTACGCTTGGCTTTGTGAGACGCTAAAACTGATTCCGGCGATTTTTGAAATGTCTGAATTAATTGAGCAAAGAACTTCCAATAAATTTTGTTTGCAGAAAAGTATAGAATATTGCAGAAGGCCTTCGAGGAGCATTTCTATATCGGAAAGAAATGTTTACAAGTGGTATAAACATTTCAAAGAAGGCAGAGAACGCGTGGAAGACGAAGAGCCCTCTGGTCGACCATCAACCTCGAACGACAAAGCTCACGTCCAAAAATTCAAGATTCGGTGCTTGCAAACCATCGATTTACAATTAGAAACCTTGCTAATGATATTGGAATTTTAAAAGGATCGGTAAATTCCATTTTGGGCCTCAAACACGTCAAATCTCGATTGGTACCAAAAACATTGAATGCTCCAGCTCGCACTGCATTGGTTCTTCGTGACTTTTTCGCCAAAACTGAAACTCGTATCGTTCCACAACCACCGTAATCACACCGCGCGACTTCTAGCTATTCCCTAAACTCAAAAGACCACTCCTGGGACACCGTTTTGAGTCGATTGAAGAGATTCAACGCGAATTGTCGCGCGCTTTGAAGGCCATCCCTGTCGATGACTTTTTAGCAAGCATTGAGGTTTGGAAAAACAGTTGGCATGAGTGCATTGTGTCCGGAGGGGATTACTTTGAAGGCGATGAAATAAATTTGGAAGAATAAATAAAGATTGATCTTACTTTTTGGGCACAGTAATAAATACTGCTAGATTTTCCTGTTGCCTTCCAGATCACATAATGCCCTAATCATTCGCATAAATGCTCTGCGCCGAGACGCATGCGCAATAGACTACAGCGCGTGTCCCCCATGCAATTGGCTGTATGAAATAATGATGCTCTAAAATGTTCTGCGAGTATTGGATCAAAGCATACGGAATGCCTCCAAGGAAATCTAGGCGCAGCCTATTACAGTCGAATGACTTTGAACGAGGTTAGATTAACCTTTTGCCAAATCGCAGAAACAATGGATCAATATGTTGCAACTGCGTACCATTGTTATCAGCGATGGTTTCATGAAGAAGAAAATGCAAGAACCACGGAGTCTGGTAAAGCTCTAGCCACTGGTGAAAAAGCAAATCAACGAATTCGGAAAACGCTTCCAACTGATCGAAATACATTGGTGGAACAAATTTGAGCTTTTCACTGGTTCTGTAGTGTCATAGCGAACAGTTTGGAATTGTGTCTTGGGCTCAAGTCTCCACTCCAGACTTGTGTCTTGGGCTCAAGCCTCCACTCCAGACGTTCTATGGCATATTTACTATTTGCTCCTAGGCGCCATACATCATAATAATATTGCTCCTAGTCGCCTTACGTCATAATATTGCTCCTAGGCGCCTTACATCATTATTATTGCTCTAGGCGCCTTACATCATTATATTATTGCTCCTAGGCGCCTTACATCATTATATTATTGCTCTAGGCGCCTTACATCATTATATTATTGCTCCTAGTCACTTATATTATTTTTCACTTGTTCTTTGTTCCTTCCCTGTGTTGGGATTTTATTTGCCACCAATGTATTTTTATTTGATAGTAACTAAATTATGTATTTCGACAGAACTTTGAAATCATATTCCTTAAAAGTTAGCAGAAATAAAAAGGACGTATATGAAAAGTTTTATTTGAAAGTGTTTTGCATAGTGATAAAGCTTTGGAACTCCAAATTCACGTTTTTGCTTTTCAACCTCATCCCTCTGAAAATTAGGGTTTTATTCACAGGTGAATACTTGTACATACGCATATATGTATGTATGTTGTTATGAAAGCATATAAGCATATGTACGTCAAAATATTTATATATGAGTAGCTGTGTATCAGTATGCATAAAGATGTATTTAAATGTAATGTGTGAGGGTATGTATATATAATTGATCACCTATATTAGTGAACACGTGAGCATGAATTACGTGTGCACACACAGTTACATGTTTATAGTTATTAATTAAAGGTATACACAGGTATAACAAATGTATTAACACATATAATCAAGCATTTATGACTGTAGGTATATATATATATATATATATATAATGTGTGTGTAATATTCATTCCTTAAACTGTCAGATATCAACGAGGGAAAAATTACAATGCTTTATTTGTATTTTATTGAAAAATGTTCAGAAAAAGATACTAGAAAACAGTAAGAATATTTTTTTAAAAATGCCTGTTAATGATCATGGCAATGCGATTAATATACATATCGCTGGCTATGTGCATATGACAGTTAGACTAATGGGGATTTTCTAGTTTTTCTCATAGAATTCTGAAATACGGTATATTTACCCTTGAATGCCCTCCCAGAAGGCCTCACGTCCACATTCGTTGGTGAACGGTCCGTGGTTATATAAGTGGAACTCAATTTTAAAAAATCAAGATAAAACAATTTTTAACTTACACAATTATTAAAATCGAATGAATTATATTCACATGTTTACTAAATAAAACACTAGTGATATTTTTAAGAAAAAAAATATGTTTAATTCGTCCAATTATGTATGTCCCGAACATTCCACTGACAGGCGATGTGGGGAGGACATTGTCGTCAGGGAGGACCTTTAAGGGTAACTGCCTGACATTTACATATCGTAAGAGAAAAAACCCGGAAAACTCCCTCCAAGCAGTCTGACTACCGATGCAAGACGCTTTTAACACTCATTGTCATAATCGTCATCGAGCCTCCTCGTTTCTGAAAGCAGTGACTGCAACGGATGCCACCAGCCTATTTGAACCTAAGCCCTCTTGCAAGCTAGTTTCGCACCACTGAGACACGAATCGAAGCTATATCCATATTATTAACTATAAAACAAAATAAAATCTTATCAATGCTCACAAACCTCAAAATGTCTGTTTGTTTTGGTCAAAACATTTTGGAACAAACATGCCAACTATAAAATTTTTCTTCATTATTTATTTATTTTTTTTTTTTATTATTCATTATTTATGAAAGCTAAAAGTACATTTGGATTCAAATCTCTGAACAAAATTTTAAAATCTTTAAATGAAGTATACAACAATTAAATTACTAATTATCAGATAAAATAAAATCTTATCAATGCTGTTTGTTTTGGTCACATGCAAACATCAAAATAAAATTTTTCTTCATTATTTATTATTTTGGTACAAAGCATTTTAAAATTTTAAATAAAATTTTTATTCTAATTATTTATAAAATCTTAAAAGTAAGATTTGTTTGTTGTGGTCATTTTGTTATTTAAGGCAATTATAAAATGTTCAAATTTATTTTTCACAATTATTATTTATGAACAAAATTTCAAAAAATCTCTAAATAAAGTATGCAATAATTATAGTTAATAATATAAAATTTTGTAATTTAAGACAAAATAAAATCTTATCAATGCTCACATGCCTCAAGATTTGTTTGTTGTGGTCAAAACGTTTTGTTATTTAAGGCAATTATAAAATGTTCATTCATTATTTATTTTCACAATTATTATTTATGAAAACTAAAAGTACATTCGGAAACCTCTGAACAAAATCTCTAAATAAAGTATGCAATAATTAAAATACAAAATTTCATATTACTAACTATAAGACGAAATAAAATCTTATCAATGCTCACATGCTTTAAAATTTCTGTTTTGATCAAAACGTTTTGTTATTTAAGGTAACTATAAAATTTTCATTCATTATTTTATTTTTTCATTCCTTATTTATTTCATTCATTTTTTTCATTATTATTCATTATTATTCATTATTTATTATTCATTGTTAAAAGTACATTCGGATTCAAATCTATGAACAAAATTTCAAAATCTCCAAATAAAGTATACCATAATTAAATTACAAATTTTCGTTTTTAATGTAATATATTTATTGCAATATTTTCTAATAACAAACGAATGAACCTTTAATGAACTATAATCCATACAAAAAATACTATTAAAAGTAAGGTAGGGTATATATGCTTTTAAATAGAAGCAGAATGTGCGAAATCTTTACAATAACCTAACAGATATTTATTTAATTTTTAAATGGCAAAATAAAACCTTTGTTTTCGTTATTTACTTTTTTTATTTATTTTTTTTATTTTATTTATTTATTATTATTTTTTAATTTTTTTGTGCGTGAGTGTGGATTTGATCTTCTATTCCGTTAAATTTGTTTTCTTTCAATATTACTTCAATGTGAAGTTTTGGCGTAAAAACAAAATCACTATATAAAAAAAAAAAAGACGCAAGCTCAAGAATAGAGCAATTCAACGAAAACAATAGCCTAGCGTGACGACACGCTACTTTGTCCCCAAAACATATATAAAAAAAATCCGCATTCAGTACCATCCAACCATTTAGAAAAGAAAATCATTCTTCAATGACAAGTTGAAAGATTAAAAAGTCAAGATAATAGAGGATGACCCAAGAAAATATAGAAACAATAGATGTGTTGAATATAAAAATTCTTCAGATTAGTTTTAGGTTGTAGTAATTTTTTAATGTATTAGAAATAATTGTAAATAATTTTTATACAAAAATATTTTTATGAATTTTTAAATAATTAATTACTTTTTTTAAGTAATCAATTTGTAAATAACATACAACACAAACATACATTTTAAATAGACAACGTACTAATTTTAAACTTATAAGTAAAATTCTGCTAAAAATTTAAAATAAAATCGAGTGCGTTTAAAACAATGAAAAAATTAAACTGATTTCATTTTTTTTTATTTATGTAATAAATAATTTGTAATTAATTTGTAAATAATTTTTATACAAAAAAATTTATTATGAATTTTGTAGATTTAGAAAATTATTTCCTGATGAATATACAACCTACTAATTTTAAAATCATAAGTAAAATTTTGCTAAAAATTTAAAATAAAATTGAATGGATTTAAAACACTAAAATAAAATTGCGGTTTCATTATTTTTGTAGACTTATTTATGCAAAATGATATATTTAACTAATTTAATAATACATTTCAAAATTAAAATATTTAACAGCTAAATATGGATTCTATAGCTTATCGTTATCATATCTCAAGATTACAAACTGTACGCCATTGTATTAACAACATCGCAATATAAAAACATCAATTTTCATTTTATTAGATAGTTTTCGAACCCATTCCGATTGTATTCGTCAAAATTAATTTTTAATTTTAACTTTCTAATTAGAGTGCATGTTCCTATAAATCAGACTTAATAACATATCTTATTCATTTTTTTAAACATAGGTGGGCTTCATGTGGCTCTTATGTATACCACGAAAAGCCCATTAACGGCTGACAGCATTGCTTATGGGAAGACTTTTAGGGGTAACTGCTTCACATTTGCTTGTGATATGAAAGAAAACTCCCACCAGGCAGCCTGAGTGTGATGTGTTACACAAGTTCTCAAAATCGTCATCGAGTCTTCTTTTTCTGAGAGCAGTGAGTGCAAGGGATGTCGACAGTAGAGTCAAATATGAGCCCCCGATATACGCTAGTTGCGAATATAAACACTTTAACATCAGTGAGCCTCGGTGTTCCGTTAATGTATGTCACAGACAACTCACTGACGTATGATAAGAAGGACATTACCTTCTGGGATAACTTTTAATATTATTGTCCAGTATTTATGTAGCATATGGGAGTAAACCCAGAAAACACCATCCAGGGACCCCTGACTATAGATGTGAAACGCTTTATACACATTGTTTGATCATATATTGCGAGAGGAAAAAATATTTACAAAATAATAATAACTAAAAAATTAAAAATAATAATTTCTTGCCAGCAATACATCAAAATGGAAAAAGCAAGATTTCATGGTTAACGCATTGAAGACTTGCATTTAAAAGTATATAATCTTAATTTCCGCATATTTTTTGTAAATAAGCGTAATTTAATAATTTTTAAGTTGTTAATATTATCCGTAATGGTTGGCATCTTTGCAAATGACTTGAATTTCCTTCAACTGTCATCAACAGTTGAAAAATAAATTTAAAAAAGACGGAATTCACGTCTCATACACATTGTTTGATCATGTATTACAAAAGGAAAAAAAAAACATTTATAGAATAATATTAACTAAAATTTTTTTTTTTTTAATACATAATAATTTATTGCCAACAATAGATCAAAATGGAAAAGTCAGGTTTTCAAGGTAACACATTGAAGATGGTTTTCAGTGAAAAGTATACAACCTAAATTTCCGCATGTTTTTTGTAAATAAGCGTAATTTGTAATAATTGTGAAAATCTTTTATGTGGTTAATATAATTAGTAATGATTGACATCTCTTGCAAATGGCGTGAATTTCCGTCGTCAACAGTTGAAAAAAGAGACGAGAATTCACGAAGTGTAAATTTTCAAGGCTGTTTGATCTTTCACTGCTTCAAGTTTCGTTACCCTTAATGCTACAAGGTTAGATAGTAACCTATTCCCGAATGCACATAAAGCAACAGGAAGCTACACGTTGAGGACGGTTTCAGTGAAAAGCATATAACCTTAAGTTTCGCATATTTTTTGTAAATAAGCGTAATTTGCAATAATTGTGTAATATTTTTAAGTGATTAATATAATCCGTAATGGTTGGCACCTCTGCAAATGACGTGAATTTTCATCATCCGTCGCCAACAGTTGAAAAATGAAACAAAAAAGACGGGAAAATTCACGTCTACCTTCTTCAAAGTGTACATTTTCCAGGCTGTTTGACCTTTCTTTCAAAGCTGTTTGATTGCTTCAAGTCTCGTTACCCTTAATGCTACAAGGTTAGACAGTAACCGATTCCCTAACGCACATAAAGCAACAGGAAGCTACACGTTAATTTTCGCAGGTGATGTTATAACCCAACCGTAACAGCAATAGCTACAACTGCTAAAAAGTTAAACAATTAACATTTCTTGTACCGAATCGGACAGATTAACTCGTTTAATAGGTCCGTAAACGGAAGCACTGCAGCTTGCAAATGTTAATTATCGAGTCAAAGGTGTCTTCGACTTTAGTATTCAAGTGGTGTTCCACACCACACATCTGTTTCTTCCGAGAAAAAGTATAGAACGTGATTCATCACAAACAGTTCCTGATATCCCCCCTTCAATAACCATACGCCCCGTTTTCATTGAGAAATCTTTTTACAGGTTCATCAAGTCTGTAAGGTCCACTGCCAGCAACGCACACATAGCGTCGAAAGATAAAAAAAAAAAATGCAACTTGTCTATATAATACAGTATTAGAATGATTTGGGAAAAAAGCTAGCTTCCGCTTCTTAGCCAGTCTTGCACGAAGTCAACCGTTGATCGCGAATGGAAAAAGGTAAAGTTTTATTTTTGTTCTTAGTACAAACGCACACCTGTGAAAATCACTGAGGCTTCAAATCTTAGTCCATTGCGTAGTATGGTAGTGTATATAATAAGGCAAGTCTGGTCTCTTCGGCTTACAGATGCTTGATAAAAGCCGACATGCGTATTTACTTTGACGTTGACTCAAGCGATAAGTATACAATGAGCAGTATTCCATCCCCCTACTTTTATAACTCGTTGTTCTGTCGGGAATGATTAGCTACAATGGGCCCTTCTACCTGAAGAGAATGAAATAACGAATTTCATTCATAAAGGTTTGTTTCATTAAAAAGGAATATGGAGAGGTTTCATTCATGAGGAATCAGAACAATGGAGTTTCGGTTACGAAATACAAAAGATTGAACAAAGTAGAAAATTGGGATTTTTCTTTTTTTTACAGCATAAGAAATCTATACAATAAGGAATACTTGTTATTATTTATTATTTCTCGTACTTGAAGTTTGTTAGATTGTCATCTTTTGGATATGGATATTTAATATATATAAGATGGATATTTAATGTATACATAAATATCCATCTTATATATATATTACATATCCGAGGTACATAGATTTATGAATATATGTGATTATAGATTTAATGAAAATATATATTAAGATATTAGTTTAAGATTATTTTTTTAATTAGAGACTGGACATTATTTAACATATGATTTTTAATAATTTTAAAAACGTATGCCAACATTTATAATTAATTAAAGGCAGGATATCTGCCTTTAATTAATTATACTTGTCGGGAATGATTGGTTATAATAGGCAATTCTACCTTAAGAGAATGAAATAACGAATTTCATTCATAAAGGTTTGTTTCATTAAAAGATAGATTTCATACATAAGGAATCCAAATAATAGGTTTGGTTCGTCGCTCTACGGTCATTTTGTGCATACTTATAGCTAATTAGACCGGGACCTACACTTTAACGTGAATTCCGAACTACTAATAAACATCTATGCCACAGCCAGGATTCAAACTTAAAGCCTGTGGTACTAAAGGCCAGGGCGCTAGACAATTGACCATCAGATCGCATCCGAACAATAGAGTTTCGGTTATGAAATACGAAAGATTGAACAAAGTAGAAAATTAGGATTTTTTTTTTTATTATTGTATAAGGAATCTATACAATGAGGAATAGATTAATTTTTATTTCTCATACTTGAAAGATAGTTAGATTTTCATCTTTTAAATAAGGATATTTAATATATCTATAAATAATTAGATATATACACTTAGTCACAAAAGTAAGTATGCAAAGTGTATGTGATGATGTCCTATGAAAAAAACAGACCAACAATAATAGAGTTTTCAAATTAACGACTTATTTCGATTACAGCAAAATCGAGCTTAATAACAAAATGAAAAGTAATTAAAAAATACAAATATTTAATTAGCAAGATGAGCTTAACTTAAAATCGGATGTAATTTATATCATAAAAGTAAGTATGCAAACAAAAACAAAGACATTAATATTGAAAGTTTTACGATTTTTCAAAAAATTAGTAATTTGTTGGATAGCCTTTGGCCTTTATAACAGCTCTCAATCTAGATGGCACTGATTTTATTAAATTTTGAGTGGCAGAAGATGGTATTTTCTGCCACTCCTCCAAAAGGCCTTTTTTTAGATCATTCTTAGTTTTGATCTTTTGCTTTCTAATTTGGCGATCGAGATAATCCCACAAGTGTTCAATGGGATTAAGATCAGGTGACTTCGGTGGGGATTTTAGCTGTTTTCGCACGTGATATAGCAGCCATTCCCGAACAACCCGAGCAGTATGTTTGGGATCATTATCTTGTTGGAAGGTGAAGGATCCATCAAGTCCCAATTCAGAAGCACTTTTGGCTTAGATTATTCTTTAAAATATTCAAATAGCTATATTGATTCATTATTCCGTCGATTATAACTAAATTCCTACTCCAGTTGCTGCCATGCAACCCCAAACCATAATCGAACCACCACCGTGTTTTACAGTTCCTCTCAAGTTCTTTGGTTCTAGAGCTGCATTTGCTTTCCTCCAAACTTTTGGTGTCCATCTGACCCGTGGATGTTGAATTTACTTTCATCCGAAAAAATCACGGAATTCCAAAATGTGTGTCCTGCTTACATTTTCTTTGCAAAATCTATTCTCTTTTTTGCGATTCACTTTGCTAACAAATGGTTTTCTTCGCATATTTCGACCATGGTATCCTGCCTTCCGTAACACACGGCGAATTGTTTCAGGATTGCATGACTTCGCAAAAATTGTTTTTCACATCAGTTGTCAATTTTGGTGAGCTGATCGTCTGATTTTTTTTTCACATTTCCAACAATAATTCGCCTTTCTCGATCCGTCAAAACGGGCGGTCGTCCTATTCTTGGCTTGTTTAGAGTATTTCCTCAGCCTGGAACTTTTCTATGATTTTTGCACTGCTGCAGGACTTTTGTCTACGATTTTAGTGATTTGTCTTTTGGGATTTGCTTTCCTTATAGAGCTTTATTATTGCATCCTTTAGATATTTTGATAATTCTTTTCCACGTGGAGCCATTGGTGAATTGTTGATGTACTTAAAGCTCAAACTTACATACTTTGTAGCAGAACTTCTAAACTTATCACTGAAATACGAAAATCACTTGAGAAGTTTCATTTAGCGTATTTAAAAGTCAAAAATTCAGAGTGCATATATACTTTTGTGATTTAAATTTCTCTGGTAGTTAACAAAATTACTTTTAAAGTTTTTTAAAATATAATGATTTGGTTTATTTTTCATTACTTTATGACTTGAATAAGAAGCTATAAACAACACTCTTCAAAATAATATTTTTCTTATATTTATTTGAGAACTAGAGCTTTTTCACTTAAGCTATGAGTTGCATACTTACTTTTGTAACTAAGTGTAGATTTAATGAAAATATATTAAAATATAAATATTTTAAGATATTATTTTTCAATAAAAACTGACATTATTTAATGTAATAATACTATTGTTAATAATTTTAAAAACATACGCCAACATTTATAATTAATTAAAAGCAGAATATATACCTTTAATTAATTAAAATTTGTCGAGAATGATTAGCTATAATGGGCATTACTACCTGAAGAGAATGAAATAACGAATTTCATTCATGAAGGTTTGTTTCATTAAAAGGTATATGCAGAGATTTCATTGACGAGGAATCTGAACAATAGAGTTTCGGTTACGAAATACAAAAGATTGAACAAAGTAAAAAATTAGAATTTTTTTTTTTTTTTTACTACATAAGGAAACTATACAATGAGGAATAGTTGAATTTTATTTCTCTTACTTGAAGCTTGCTATATTTTCGTCTTTTGCCGGAAAAATTTCCTTTTTAGCAAAAAAAGAATTCTCAGTTTGAAGTACTTGTTTTAAATTTGTCTTTTTGAATTTGTGGAAATATTGTGTGGTTTCAACAAGTAATTACTTAATAATTCCTACAAAATTTTATAACTATTTTAATGTTAAAATTTCCGAAAAAAATATTTAAGTAAAAATCTTAAACTTCTTAAATATTTAAGAAAACAAATATTTAAGAAATAAAACTTACTCATCCTTAAATCTTCATAAAAATCTACTCGTCTATAAATGTAAGTAAACTCCAAATAAACTTCAGGAATTGAAACTCAAGCAGGTATTTCTTAACGATTTTAGATTGAATAGACAGTATTACAAAAATTACACGATAGAACATTTTCGTCCTTAATTTTTTTTTTCCTACTCTGCGACGCATGCGTACAAAAATGTAAACGCTGACGCCAATCGTCATTGTACCAATTTTTTCATTTCATTAAAATTCTGTTGAATTTAACTGGCTGCTCGACTTTGGAGTATGAATATTGAGAGAATTTGAATCACTGATTAAATAATTTGATTACTGAAGTTTTTAGAGGCTGCAAATATCTGCTTTTATTTAAAATTGCTTGGAAGTGTAAATAGTTCCAAAATAACCTATCATTTATTAATATCGTATTTTTAGTATCAACATCATTCACTAAAGCGCTTCATTTATTGACAACTCTATGACTTGAATGGTGAAGCTCGTGGTATTTTTTCTTCTTCATTGGCGCAACAGCCCCATGGCGATCCAAGCCGTCTGCCTACTGGCAGATTTCTAGACAGGAGATGTTGTCTTTTTTACGGGGTAGGGTTGTTAGCCCTACTCTCTACTGCCATATTAGACCGAGACCTACGGTTTAAAGTGGATTCCGAACCACTACAAACATCCAGGACATTGTCGGGACTCGAACCCGAAAGCCTGTGGCACTGAGCGCTAATCATCTGATAATTGATATCATCAAAATGAAACAAAACGTAGAAATTCATCGTCATCATTGGCGCAACAGCCCCATGGGAGGTCAAGGCCGTCTGCCTACTGGCAGATTGAGACAGAATGTGTTTTCATTTTACGTGATAGAGTTGTCAGCCTTACCCTCAACATTCTACAGTCATATTAAACCAGGACCTATGGTTTAAAGTGGATTCCGAAGCACTATAAACTTCCATGGCAGAGCCGGGACTCGAACCCGAAACCTGTGGCACCTAAAGCCCAAAACCCCAAACATCGAAATCAGAATTTATAAAATTTCATTATATTCTATATCATTATGTATCAATAGAAATTAATATATAATTTATAATATAGTATTAAGATATATATTTCTAATTAAGATGGATATTTAATATATATATATAGAGAGAGAGAGAGAGATTTAATGAAAATGTATATTAAGATATAACTAAGACATTATTTTTTAAATTAGAAACTGGACAATATTTAACATAGTAACATGAATGTTAATCATTTTAAAAACATACGCCAACATTTATTATTAATTAAAAGCGGAATCTCTGCTCCTTACAGAAAACTTTTCAGAATCTTTCTTTTCAAAATTTATGGAATCAGTGTAATTCAGTCTTTTTTTTTTTTCAATTAATAGGGGGTAGGTGTTATTATTAGTTTGGGGATTCTTTCGGATGTAGTAGAGGGAAATTATTGCTATCCAGAAGTAATCACCTTGCATTTACATGTTGTATGGGAGAAAAACAGAAAAATTCCCATTTTCCAGCTTACAAGTCGAAGTGAGACTCCTGCACGTGTTATAACAATCACCCACGAGTTTTCTCGTTTGCACAATCATTAACTACAACACTCACAGCGGCGGCCTGGTGGCCAATTGGTTAGAGCTCTGGTCGTTGGTACCGAAGGCTTCAGGTTTGAATTCTGGCGGTGGCATGGATGTTTGTAAGTAGTTCAGAATCCACTTTAAACTGTAGGTCCCGGTCGAATTAACCCACAGTGAGCACAAAATGACCAAACGGTAGAGTAGCAAACCAAACCAGACACTCACAGCGAATTTATTCTAATCTCCGCCTTCCTGCATGCTAACTGTGCAAATTACCATTGAATAACTACGACTTATTTAGAAAGGAAATTCTTTCCTTTCACTTCGACAGCAAGCATTTTAAATCCCAATTGTAAGAAATCCTCCTTTGAATAGACGGAATTGGTGTCACTTTCGATTGTGTATAATTTATGGTTTTCATGACTCATTGAAGAAAGATGAAATGGTCCAGCAATTTTTACGACAATTACTTGAATTTGTTATTGTCTAAGATGTTTTCAGACAATTCAGGAATATGATTTTAAATTAAAAAGAAAATATTCGCTTTTTATGATGTATGAAGTTTTTGTAGGTGAAGTATTTTTGACATAAAGTTATTAATTTAATCATGACATGTGATATAGCCGCATGCCCTTAAAGAACAACGAAAATAAACTATTATTGTCTGTTTTTATTTCTGTTACGTCATTCTGGTTAATTAAAAACTAGTTTTACTTTCAGGCGCATTTATTTTCAAAATTCAGATTTATGAATGTGTATTCTAATGTATTACAATTGATTCATACAAAATAATTTATAATGCAGTTTTGATAATAATAATGCAGGTTGCATTTTTTACAATGCAGTTTTGATAATAATAATGCAGGTTGCATTTTTACAATGCAGTTTTGATAATAATGCAGGTTGCATTTTTATAATGCAGTTTTGATAGTAATGCAGCTTGCATTTTTATAATGCAGTTTTGATAATAATAATGCAGCTTGCATTTTTATCATGCAGTTTTGATAATAATAATGCAGCTTCCATTTTTATAATGCAGTTTTGATAATAATAATGCAGCTTGCATTTTTATCATGCAGTTTTGATAATAATAATGCAGGTTGCATTTTTATAATGCAGTTTTGATAATAATAATGCAGGTTGCATTTTTATAATGCAGGTTTGATAGTAATGCAGGTTGCCTTTTTATAATGCAGTTTTGATAATAGTAATGCAGGTTGCATTTTTATAATGCAGTTTTGATAATAGTAATGCAGGTTGCATTTTTATAATGCAGTTTTGATAATAGTAATGCAGGTTGCATTTTTATAATGCAGTTTTGATAATAATAATAATGCAGGTTGCATTTTTATAATGCAGTTTTGATAATAATAATAATGCAGGTTGCATTTTTATAATGCAGTTTTGATAATAATAATGCAGGTTGCATTTTTATAATGCAGTTTTGATAATAATAATGCAAGTTGCATTTTTATAATGCAGTTTTCATGATAATAATGCAGGTTGCATTTTTATAATGCAGTTTTGATAATAATAATGCAGGTTGCATTTTTATAATGCAGTTTTGATAATAATGCAGTTTTCATAATAATAATGCAGGTTGCATTTTTATAATGCAGTTTTCATAATAATAATACAGGTTGCATTTTTATAATGCAGTTTTGTTAATAATAATTCAGCTTGCATTTTTATCATGCAGTTTTGATAATAATGCAGGTTGCATTTTTATAATGTTTTGATAATAATAATGCAGGTTGCATTTTTATAATGCAGGTTTGATAGTAATGCAGGTTGCCTTTTTATAATGCAGTTTTGATAATAGTAATGCAGGTTGCATTTTTATAATGCAGTTTTGATAATAGTAATGCAGGTTGCATTTTATAATGCAGTTTTGATAATAATAATGCAGGTTGCATTTTTATAATGCAGTTTTCATAATAACAGAATTTACAGAATAGGTAAATGTCAAAGATGAAGATAAAAAATTGTTTTTCGTAATAAGACTTCTATCTATACTTTAACGTGATTTTAAATTGTTTTAAGGGGCTTGATGGCCGAGTGACTAGCGCTCTGTGCCACAGGTTTAGGATTCGAATCCCGTCGAAACCGTAAATATTTGTAGTGGTACGGAATCCAATTTAAGCCATAGGTCCCGGTCTAATATGACTGTAGAGCGTTGGGGCTGACAACCCTACCCAGTAAAAAGTCAGCTTCACGGAGCCAAGTCAGACTTCTACCTACGGATGCTTCATCCCAACAGAAGCTCCCCCTCTTCTCGTCTTCCATGAGAACTTCATGAGTTCTTGGACTTGGTTTAGATGTAGCTGTCCACCAAGTGGGAAAAGAAACCACAACAAACTGTTTTAAGCATTTAAATTGATAATTCGAGATGTTTCAAAACTCGAAATTAATAAATTGTTTAATAATGCTTTCATGCTGTAAACTTAACCCCTTACATTTAAATTACTGCTTTTAAATGGAAGAAAATGTTAAGAGTTGTTAATAAATCGATACATATGAAATATTTTGCGAGTGGGAAATAAATTTAGTATATTTAGACAGCTTTGAAAAACCCAAAATGCATGTATATTATCTAGTGTGACGAACAATTTTAATATCTGTTATAGTGTCCTCTTTTATTTAATTTATCTATCTTCTGGTAGATTCTATTTAGTTAATTTACCTACCTATTTAGTTATAATAAAAACATTAATTAATCATAACCTGAAATCTGTAGAACCAAAGCCCAGAGCACTAGCGTATTGGCCATTAGGCCGCCAGGAGAATGAAAGACTTTTATAGATGCAATTCATTTTTAAATAGTATGTATGTGCTAGTCGTTATTTGGATGTTAATTGCTTAAAAAAATTGAATTGAAGAATCTCTAGCAATCTGGTACAAAATTACATTAAAACTTAAATTTAGTCTTAGTTGAAAATTGTATATTCGTTTAACAGCAACATAAATGCAGAAAAACACGAACCTTGCGTTCCTTGAAATACAAACCTCTGGCACCTATTTGTTTTCGTTCCCTAAAATGAAGTAAATAGATTGCTCCTTCGTTTCCTTCCTACACATGTTGGCACAAGTAGTCCTAAGCATTATTTTATTCCCATTTCCATGAAACACTTAAAATTAATTTATGTGCAAATTCATAGGTAAGGATAGTAATTACCTTAATTAATACTTTGCACTGTAATATAATATTATTGAGTTCTAGTTATTCAAATATTAGTTTCCCATTACATATTAATTTACTTTTAACTTCTATTCTGTGTTTAATTTTAAATTTGTAAAAGTTTGACTGGAAAGTAACTTTCCATTACATTTTGAGTAACAAATGTAAAAAATTAATATTATTGATAGTTAATTATCCTTCAATAATTAACTTTAATTATTAAATCCTTCAAAGTTATCATTGGTCGAATAATAATTTCTGAAGGATTTTTCTTTCCAAAAACAATATTTACTAGAGGTAATTTAATTTTTAATATGCTTATTAAAGGATAACAAAACTTCTTAATCATGTGTTGTGACTAATCCTCAATGTCCTGCAGTGTGGGACGGACATCCCATGAGTGATCTACTCATGGATGGAGGGAAAGGGGCAGCTTCTGTTGTGATGGAGCACCCGTAGGTAGAAGTCGGACTTTTGTTCCGTGACGCTCTTACAGTCCTATGTGACCGGGACCTACAGCTTAAAGTGGATTCCGAACCACTACAAACAACCATGGCACCGCCGAGACTCGAACCCGAAACCTGTGGTACCGAGCGCCAGCCACTCAACCCTTCATAATCTTACAATATATTGCGAGAAAAAGACAAATATTTTTACAGAATTCCTTTATTTTAAAAACGCAAATTAAGAAAATTAAAAAAAAAAAAAATTAACAAAGCTTTCACACATCATTAGAGAGACGTGAGTTAACAGAGTATACCAAAATAGCAGATTTAATAAACACATGAACAGTGATGGATCAGGTTTAAAATTTAGTTTAACCACCATGATAAAAGCATGCAAAAACTTTAAAATATTTAAAAGAATGACATAAAATGAAGAAAATTCGAGTTTTGATTTACATATTTATTGAACCAATTTTCATTACATTTGTACAGTACATCAAACGTGTTCTTCAGACAAACTATCACAAAATATTTTATACAACAACCATCATCTTATATTGGCATATCCATAAAGTGAAAAAATCCTGACTATACAGACAGGATTGGGAATTCTTAAGTACAAAATTTACAAAGAATCCAATAAATGTGTAATAAATTTCTATATTTTTTTTCCCGGAAAAAATTACAATCACAGCCTAATAGTTATAAATATGAAAACATTTTTTTGCTATGGAATGCAGAACAAAACTTGAGTGTATATGACATTTTGGTGACTTGAAGAAACAAACTGTATCATAGTGATATAAACAGTAAAATATATTTACAAAGAAAACCACTCGTGCTGGGATTAAGTACCCAGTTGCAGTTTTCATTCATTCACATTGCATGTTTGCCCTTGCCATTTATGAGGTCATTGCAATAAATGACCCCATTCCAAATGCAATATTCTTGCATCTGGTGGAATGATATACAAAATGAAAACAAAGAAAAGTTCAGTAAAATTAGAAATTGCACGATAAGAAAAAGAATCCAATTGGCTTGCGTTGAAGCCAGGTGCATTCACAGTTACTTTACATTCGGGAAGATTGGATCAGATAGCACTGGTCCGGAGATTTAACACGAAACTGACCTGAAGACTGTATCTGGACAATTCGATGGAGTCTTTTCTATGTGATTCAGCACTGGAGCACATGCATTAGCAGAGTTGGAAGGTGAAACTATCACACCAAGTGGTTGACGGGTTGATTGGATTCCATTTCGGGATGGAATACCTCGCTGAGGCATCGAATGAGTTTCTAAAGCTATTTGCAGATCCACTATATAATCAATCACGTACTGGATTGTCTCCAATTTCGACACCTTACGATTTCTGGGGACGTTTGGAACCAGTTCCCTTAGCTTAGCCAAAAGTGCTTGGATTTCATCATGGTTCATGTCCTTCTGAGATCGAGATCTTTTGGTTTTAGACATCTTCAGAGATCTACGAGATGATCAAAATAAATTTTTTACCACTACAAAAAACACGCCTGGTCTCACTGCTGATCAAGCGCTCGAATGTTGATTTTCCTTTCAAATCCCACTACATATTGATGTCTGCTAGGGGCGGGTTGTGCGCATGCGCAATAAAAGAGGCGGTGCTTACGAACATTCATCTGACTTCTAATCGTCCAATAGGGATTCGTTAAATTTCCTAGAAATGTCAATTATGCAATCGTCCTCGCTGATATTGTTGGAATCTTAGCGTTGTTCAAATACAGATGCCTTTCACCATTGGTCTCATCTGGTGAAATTAATACTAAATCCCATGCTGCCATCTGTTGGCAGAATGTAGAACATCAGAGAGTCAAGATGTAATAGGGTCATTGCTGATATATATATATATGACCATATTGTATCTTGATTATTATATATATATGTATACAATTTTTTCAAACATTTAAATTAATCTTTTATATTGTTTTTTATTCCTGTAATAATATATATTTTAATTCTTTGAAATATTTACGGTGCCCAGAAAATTCAATTTACCTTAAATTCCTGTTTATAATACACAGGGCGGAATCTTCGTCCTGAAAAAATATCTCCTCCTGTAAAATGTGAGCCTATTCTTTGAGGCACTATATATCAATTAAGTTCTGTTTTTATAAGCATGGCATAAAAACAAGCAAAAAACATTTTTCAGTTTTCAAGAACGCTTAAAAAAAAAAAAAAAATTTCAATTTAAGATAGTAGAAATTGGAAGAAGATATGCATTTAACTATGATGAAAACAAAAAATGAATGGATATCCATAAATGAATGGTTTCCAAAGTAAGCTACGCAAAGTGATACTTCGAGGTACCCTGAAACTCAATTATATGGCGTGAAATCGAGGTTCTTCATCCACGAGGAAAAATTTCTTTTATAATAGGTGGATGAGATTGAAAACCGAACATCCCAATTTTGTAAACACAGCAACGAATGCACTTTTACCATTTGATTCTACATACCTGTGTGAAATGGCATTTTTTCCAATGACAGTAATTCAAACCATGTACAGAACTAAATTACAGTTAGAACGAGATCTTCTTTTTAACAGAGAGCATCAAACGAGATTTTTCCTATATTTTTAAACAAATGAACAAATTCAATCATGTTGCTCGTATTAAATACTAATTAAAAATGTAAATTTGTAATTTAATTTAATTGTATGTATATTGTTTAAAATAAATTATGTATAATTTGATTTTTAACAGCACACACTGTATATACAAATTTATTTATTTTAAATATTTTCTTCTTAGGGTATTTTTGCGTAATTTCTAAATATTTTGATATTTAAATTTTTTAAATTTAATTTAAATTAATTTAATTTTTAATTATTTTTTAATTTAGTTTAAATTAATTTAATTTTAGTTATTTTTTAATTTAGTTTAAATTAATTTAATTTTAGTTTTTTAAATTTAATTATTTTGTTAATTTAGTTTAATTTTTTAAATATTTTTACAATTTACAAATATTTTGGTACGACATTTGCGCAATTTTTAAATATTTTTGATGTAACATATGAAATGTAAATTTGTAATTTAATTTAAATGTATATGTATTGTTTGAAATAAATGAATAATTTGATTTTTGACTACACATATACATTGTATACATAAGTTCATTTATTTATTTTTAATATTTTTGTCTTAGGAGTATTTGTATGCAATTTTTTAATATTTGGATATTTAAATTTTTTAATTTAATTTAATTAATTAAATTAATTTCAATTATTTTTATTTCATTTAATTTAATTTAATTTTTTAATATTTTGGTATGACATGTGCGCAATTTTTAAATAATTTCTTCTTTTAGAGTATGCCATCAAAAAGTTTGGAGATCGCTGTGCTAGAGACATACCATAAAAATCTTAATTGGTATCGCGGTTTATTATTAATTTGTTCTTGGTCAAATATTTAATTTATATAACTTCATTCCAGACATTTTTTGTCCACAAGCACACAAAGATGTAAAGATGCGCGTAGCGTGTTGTTTATTTTTATTTTAATATCCAGTTTCTTTCGAAAATCCGCAACTGTTATGCTCATTTCTTTATGTTTAAAGGATAATCGATATTATTTCACCCAAATATTTATCTCTTTTTTTTTTTATGGCAAAAAAGCATTTTTTGGTGGCCCCTTTATAAGAAACGATTTTTTTAATATTGATTATTCTATAGCAATTTTCATGTTTTTCTTTAATTCTTTACGATAGAATGTTAAATTAATTATTACCTTATTTATCAACATTTAATAAAGAATGATTAAAACTCGATTCGTGGAAGTGACTGAAAAATGAAAGATTGAAAAGTTTAAAAAAAGATGTAAAAGGTATTATGATTCGCACTTTTATGCTACATCGCCACTGCAATAAGCATCTACTTCCTTCCTTCATCAGAACTCGAAATTTCCATGAAAAATAACAATAATAATTTGCCAGAAAATTTAGCCGAGTGCCGCGGTGTAGAGTATAGCAGAAGCAATAATCACTGCATTTTAATTTAATTTAAGAAAACAAATTTTATTATACATAAAGGTAAAAAAGTAAAACTTTTACAAAAAGCATACTTTTGGTTTTTAACTTTATTCTGATCAAATCATGTTACCTGCAGCCAGCCATCAAGCTCACAATACTTGATTTACATATCAATTTATATATCCGTGCCCGACGTCACGGCCAATTGTATGCCTTCAGCTTATGACGTCGGGTCCGGATGCAAAACCGAAGAGAAATATTTGCAGGATTCCCAATACTTTGGGGTTTTCTTTTTCAGCAGTAAAAATAGAATAAGATATTGAATTTAAATAGAGAAGAAACTGAATTCGAAATTTAAAAAGGAAAACCTTTAAAAATAAATAGGACAGGATTCGCAATAATCTTACACTTAATGTTACACCACATTTGTAATTTAAAGCTAGTAATAATATTTATTAAGTTCAAGTTTCGATCTCGAACTTTTCGACCTGAGATCTCACAATTTTTATACATATCACTTAAGTTTTAGTCATCTGTATTACATTCATCTTCTGTAAAATAGCTTTCTAATAAATAATTTAGGAGCCATGAGAAAATTTTAATTTAAAGTAAACTACTGTTCTAATTTATTGCAAATTAGATATAAGAACTTTTTCAATAATGCACTAGTCTGAATGCAGAGTTTCTAACTATGGTATTTTTGTATTCGTTTCTTACACTTTACTGAATTGAATCACAAGGGTCTGAATTCAGTTGACTATCAAAAAATTAAACATCGTTAATGTTTGTTTCAATTATTTATTATATATTTTACGGGACTAACAAAAATATGTCCCATTTTAAAATTATCGATAGATAAAGCATTGAAACGGCATAAACCTATTTATATCAGCGTAGATTTGTAAAGAACTTTTTCTAGACATGAATGTTAAAAAAGGATAAATTGAAATTATATGACAATCACTCTAGTGCTTGGAAAAGTGAAGACTCTCGTTCTGTATTTGTAGCGCGCAGGTTGGACAACCAGATTTAACTGGGTGAGATAATTGGGATGGGTTGAGATATTGAGGCAAAAGTTTCAGAAATTACAGCTTTATTTACACACACATACAATTAGAGACATACAATATTTAACACATTTAAAAGACAGATAATTATGGATTCGTGGAAGAACTCCACTTCTAAGCCGAAAAGCCAAAACTCAGATATGCGCAGGATGCACGAAAATACTCCTCTGCAGATGACAGTCTGTAGGCTAATCAATGCCCAGGATGAGTTAAGTTTATTTCCTCTCGGGATGAGAGACTATAAACTAAACGTATCTCAGAGGGAGCGCAGGTCACACTGTACTTCCCCCCGAGTGAGGGTCTCGAGGCCGACCGGACTATTTCTCCTGAACACCTTCTTGCCAATGTGTAGGAGGAAATAGGTTACATAATTTCATTTCACTCATCATTCTAAGTATCAATTCTGCTGGCTATCAAGACATCAATTATCGACACAATGTTTTTTTTTTTTCTTGCTAGAATTTATTACATGTTTTATAGATTGCCAAAAACATGCTTCGATATATTGCCAGTTATTCATAATATTGTGAAAAAATATTTTCAGTGATGAATATTAAAACACCAAAAAATGGAAAGCACTTAACTAATCCTTTTTTGTCTTGAGAAATTGAATCAAATGCATATTAAACGAGTGTATTGTACAGCGCCAAATCTTTTATTTACTTTTTATTATATTACATTATTTTCACTTCATTGTGTATATTAACTCACATATAAGTTAAATATCTAATAAATGTTTTTTTTTTTTTTTTTTTTTTTTCCCCATATCTGCCGTCAAGTTAAAATGTCGAGTGCATGTGGCCCTCGGGCATAGGGTTGCTTGAAAATTCTAACTGTTTTCTAAAAACACTAACAGGTTTAACTGTCATGATTTGAAAAAGTTATTATAGTAAAAGTGCTTACAGAAAATAAATTTTATTATATTATATTATTTTATAAAAATAAGTATCAAATTTATAATAAACATACTGAATATTTTTTAATTTTATTAAAATTTATATTCTATCGTATGAATTTGCTACTAAAAGTGCTTTCTTTTCAATCTTGACAGCTTTTCATTTTTTTTTTTTTTTTTTTTTTAATTGTCAGTTTTTTCTGATACCCTAAAAGTTGAGATACGTAACGAACAGCTAAGATATCGCAATTCGCTCTGTTGAAATATCAAGCTTCAATAATCGTTCAATATATGACTTGATGATATGACTCCGGGTTGCACAACTTCATTGAAATGATACATAATTTTTCTACTTTTGCATAATTTAATTTAAAAAATGTCAATAAATCCACAGAAAATATGCTCAAGATAATGACATAAAACTTCATCATTTATGATAAAATGCAGCCTAATATAATCCTTTACTAACTGAATTTGAGTTTGTTGAAATTTTAATACTACAAAAAACGATAAAAAATAACTTTAAACAAATAGTATTTAAAAAAATAAATAAATGTTAGCCAAACATCTGGAAAATATAATGTATGAAACTGGTAATCATATTGTTTCTATAAGCATTACCAGTGAAATACTTTCATACTAGAAAAGGAAAATATTTAATACTAGAAATACTTAAAAAGGACTAGAAAATAAATACTAGAAAAGGAGAAAAAAGCAAAAAAATTTCAAAAATTTACCATTTTAATTTCAAGAGAATTTTTAAAATGAATTATTGTGAATTTCGTTCACTCAAATGTTTACGAATTATTTATTAATAAAAAAATAGAAGACTAAAGTATATTAATTACGAATTATGAATTCAAAAGTGTATAAGAATGCGCTTCATTTCACATTCATAACTCTTTTTGGAGAAGATTTTTGTACAAAATAGTTTAAAAACGTAATTTAAAGATAAAAAATAATCTTTTTATGTAATGAAAAATTGAAAATGAATTGTTTTTAATTATTCTTGGCTGCGTGTCATTTAAGAAAATAAAAATTCATTGAAAGAAAATTTAAGTTCAAAATGTTATAGTTTTAAGTTTCAGGAAATACAAACACATACAAAAACTTCTTACTCTATGCAAAAAGAGATATTTTGTAGTTGCTTTGTCGGAATTCCTATTTTTCTTTTATTTGAACTTGAGTCGGAACTTAAAGGTGAATAGACTTCACCATTTTGACTTGCAATCGAATCTTGTTTATTTTTGTTTCAAAGTTATTTTATTTTTCGTTTTACTAGATCAGGTGGAAGAATAAATTATTTCGTGTATAAATTTATTTCGCATTTTAAATCCTTGCACGGTGTTTAGCAGAAACTGCTTTTACTTTCTATTGAAAAACAAATTATTTTGTTTTCGCAGTGATTTTTATACAATGATGTTTTTGTTTTTTTTAAATACAATAGTGTACATTCTCGATGAGAGACAGTATTTTATTTCATGAAATAATTTTTAATACTTTATTTTTGAGAAAAAAAAATGTAAATTTTTACTATTTTAAAAATAGTTGTACAGCAGTGCTTCTAAAAATGGGTTTTTTTTACTACAGATTTCAGATGTGAATAATTTATACTTTATTTAAAAAAACGATCAACATTAAGGGCCTACAAATAAATCTACACAATTAAACAATCCCTGGAAGATAAATAAATTTTAAATAGCCTGGCTCTTGATAAAAGTTAGCTTTCATGCATTTTCCCTAAATTCGCTTCAGTTCTGTGAATGATAAGTTTAACACTCTTTTCCTTTTAAATTGTATGTACTGATTGTCATTATATTTATAGGTTTAAAAACTTTTGGAAGGTTTAAGATTTTTGTAATTCTTTTAAATTAAAAATTTTATCTGGCTTTGTTGCAGTTTTATTCTCTATCTTGACATAGAAGCGTTTATAGAACAGCTTCAAAGATTAGGCTTTTGTAGTTGTCTTCTTTACTTTAGGACAACGATACTCATAATGGTAAACCTGATGTTGTCGTTGTTGTTTCACTCGGTCCTACTAGGTCGACAGCAACACTTAGACCAAGTCCATGAACCTGTGTTTAAGCCGACGACGTGTCACGATAAAGGGTAAAAAGTGCAGCTTCTTTTGTCCTAGATCTTGCGGCAAAAGACATGGGGGACCCTAAGGGAGAAGTCTGACTTTACCCCACCCAATTATAACCCCGGGCACTGGGTACCCATTTTAGCCGCCTTTTACAGCATGCATGGGTTACAGTGGGACTATTCTAACCCGGACACACATAGGAAAAGTCATATGTTGCAGCTATAAGTGCAAGGATAGCTTACGATATTATAAGCAAGACTAAAGAAGTGATATAAGCAATGATATAAAAAGCACAACAAACATAATGTACATATACCAGTGGGAAATGCAATCCAAACGCAATGAATAAATTATTTTAGAGGAATGAAATTTAGACAAAGCATTTGTCTATTTAATTAAAGTTCACAGGTTAAAGTAGGTGCGAGAAGAGCCATTTCAAATGTGAAATGATGTTACATTATTAACCAATATAGTCTTCACGAATTTCAATTTAAGCACGCAAATGTTCATTCATTGTGTCGTACAGGTATTGTACGTCATTTTGCGTGGTGGAGTTCCATGCCTGTTGCACTTGATCAGTCAAATCATAAACGGCCCGATCTGGTGTAATATGAAAAGATGAACTTTCAATTCACGATATTGCAGAAAGACTTGGCAGGGATGTATCCACTGTGCATGATCGTCGGCAGCAGTGGTCATGAAAAGGCGACATCTCAAGAAAACCTGTGCGCCTCTACTGAGAGAGACGACAGCAGTATTCGCAGCATGACTGTTGCATCTTACGGTATCTGCACCAGAAATTCGAGGTTTTGTTGGTACTAGAATGACACAACTAACAATAACAAATCGATTACGTTAGGAGTAGCTCCCAGTCAGATGCTATGTAGTGTTCATGCCCCCTAACTCCAAATCGCTGTCATCGACGGCTTCAGTGATGGCAAGCTAGAGCTAATTAGAGGGCGGAGATCGGCTGTTGTGTTTTTAGATTAGAGTCGGCTTCTATCTTGGTACCAGTGAAGGCCATGTATTGATTACAAGGAGGCCAGGTGAGCACTTGGAGAGAATCTGTCTGCGTCATAGACACACTGGACCGGCAACTTACCTTAAAGGACCTTAAACTTAGTTCCTCATTTCTGGTACCAGCTACTTCTAACTGTTTTATTATTTTAATTTATCTCTACTTTATGATCTAAGATCTCTCTAATGCAAAATGTTAACCATACCAATTTTAGGGACACATTTATAATTTTTGTTCGGCTCTAACTGTAGATGCTTAGAAACTTTCACATCTAGTGCTCAGGGGTTTCAGCTTTGTCGTGGTCTCCCGAACTGGGCCCAGACTCTTTAAATTCCTTTGATAATTGATTGAGTACACATTTCTAATGATACCTGAGGAGCAGCACATCACATTGTAAATCCTCAGATTGCCAACAGTAAAGAGTCTGAGTTCGATTCATTAGTTGATTAATATTATGACATTTTTGTAAAAGATAAATATTAAATCTTCCTGTTGTTATCTCACATTGCATATTGATATTAGAAAGAAATTCATTTTGATTATTCATTATAAGGACTGAAGATTTTCCCAAAGGATATACAGTTTTGCACGAACAATTTACAGATAATCCATCCACACTTTTTAACTAAGCTTAAACTGAAATTGAGAATGAATTTATATTTAATTTTTTTCATTTTGCTATTATTAAACATTTGTAAAAAAAAATTTCTTACTCCTCTTTTATTGAAATTGTAATATTTTTCACCATTCACTCTATTATGATCCTAACTTACTTCATTATGCTGATCTGCTTCAAAATTAATTGCTCAATATTTTATTATGCCTTATATTATTGAAATATTTTATAAAAACTTTGTTTTATTTTTAAAATGTAAATCAATTATTAGAAAAAGCTCAGAATCCTCTCTCCACATTGTGATGAATCTGACTTGCAGTGCATGCTAACTTTTTCCGGAAGATTGGAAAACTGAAATTGAAAATGGAAATAAATCGTAAAAATCTTGTAATATATTTAACGGCACCCCTCTAAGGACGCCGCTTTTGGAACCACTGTAATATGATAATTGTATATGTGAATTTCTATTTTAATTAACATGTTAATTTACAATGTAATTTAATTTGTTAATTTATAATGTTAATTTAATATGCTAATTAATATAACGATATAAAAAACTAGACAAATGCATTTTGTCAAATGAAATAGCAAATCAAGTCGAATTGCACACATATGAAAAACATACTATGCCTGAAATTGTGTTCGCACACAGCAGTATTTAAAAAAAAAGGAGGGGGGGTGTGTGTGGGGGAGGGAGAAGAATCATAACTGTTCATATTGGGTAACCTCGAAGCGAAACAGATGGTTCCTTTTTTCAATGAGAGTGACATGCTACTTGCTGTTCCCCGACTTAACCCATGTAGGGTGGGGGGTAGAACGAACATCCCCATCTAGCAACAGCGGTCAGCCACGCGACCCTATTGTATAGCACCCGTGGGAATAGACGTAAAATGGTACTGCAGTTTGCGTGATCGTGTAATTGATGAGGTCGGATCAATACTATTATATAGACTTTCGTTTCTCGGATTCGATATACGGTAGAACATATCGCAAAACGTCGGCGGACACGCAAAAGTTGGTTGTCGTCTATCTGAATGCTAAAATTCTCGCACGTGCCCTTTGGGGTGAGTTGGGGTTAAAAGTGGAGTGATAATGATGTGGAGGATATACAGGCTTGCTTTCCTTTCGTGGGAACTTTGGGATAAATGCCATTTACGACATCCCAAGTAAAATTTATCGAAGTGGAACTCTTGTCCTTCAGTTATAGAAATAAGATTTACATAATACGCTATTGTGTGTTATGAAAAGATAATGGTGTCACGATCTATGTCATGAAAAGATCTATCGTTTTCTGTATAGAAAAATAGGAATTAGTAGTGTATAAAAATTCTTACAGCTAATTCCTAGGACAGGACTTAAATATTAACATGATTAAAAACCACAATGAAAAATAATAAATTTATTAAATAGTGCTTCATTATAATATTAAATTGTTTTTTAAATATATAAAAATCTTTATAAATAATTAATATAATAATAATTATATATCTATATAGTTATTATTAATATTTATATTTAATAATCTTTTATATCAATAAAAATTTATTTATTTTAATTTTTTATTAAATTATTTATTATAAATATATGCTCTGCGATATGAATTCTCTACATGAACTTTTTTCCAACATTTTTCTCATCATTTTTTAAGTCAGTCATTTTTCAGGACATCCCTGTATGTATACAGTATACCTTTACCTTTACCGTATACTGTATACCAAATAAATGTATAATCCCTTGTAAATGTATAGTACCCTAATCTGTATCCCTTGTATCTCAATAGTTTCAAACGACAATAGTCCACTAATTATATAAACAAGAAAAGTTAGTAATTCTTAAATTGTTTATGATATTTTTTAATACTAGTGAACTACAATTATGACAAACTATGTAATTTAGCAAAGTAATTTAATATTAACAATTATTATGAATAATTAAAAGGATAACTTAGAAATCTGAGATGATAGAAAACAAAATTTATAATTATTTGTTCAGTTAATTATTAAATTTTAAAAATGTCCTACTTTATATAATACGAAAAGAAACACATATTACGAATTATTTTTATAAAATTTGCTTTCGAAAAGAAAAAAAAAAAGGTCTATGAGAAGAAAAGTAGTAAAAACTAGAAAATTAATTGAATTGCACATTTAAGGCACACAAGGATTCGTAGTCGATTATATTACCTCCAAATGTTTAGTAAATGATTATTTTTTTTTTTTTTTTAATTGCAAGTGTTTGAAATTGCTTATATATGCCATTAACTAGCTAACGACGGACGATAAGAAAAGGACATTGCCTACCGGAAAAACTTTTCAAAAGCAACTATCCGACATTTGCATCTAATAATTGTGAAAATTCAGAAAATTATTGCACATTAACTTTTAAAATTATTACTACCTTATTTACATTAAAAAAAAATTTTGTACGAAAACTGTTATTATTAGGCATACGTTTGTTAGAATAAGTACTGTTATAAAGTTTTTAATAAGACCACATACTTCAGCAGATTTCAAATTGTACTTCTTTGATAGGTCTGAAAATATGAGTTTTCGTAACAAGTGTTCTTTAACATGCTGTCTATAACAATGTACACGGCATCTTTTATCTTAGCCTTCGTTCTTTAACTTCTGAAATTGATGAGGCAGACTCTATCCTTCGTACTCTATCATGATGTTGCGGTGGCCTGATGGCTAGCGCTCTGGTTTTTGGTACCACAGGCTTCAGTTCGAATGCTAACGGCGGCATGAATGTTTGTTAGTGGTTCAGAATCCACACGTTAAACTGTAGGTCCCGGTCCTAATTAGCCTAAAGTGTGCACAAAATGACCGTAGAGCGACAAACCAAACCTTGATATTTCACCTGAAGAGGGAGGCCATGGCATTGGTCCATTTCTTCTGATCTACAGACTCAAAATTTCTCATCTAGGAACTCACGAACACCAGTGAGAAAGTGCTCTAATAAATAATCCATGGTTGCAATCTTTATAACTAAGGAACAATGAAAATTTTCAAAAGATTTTTGTTTTGTTCTAATGCAGCTGACAAACACTTAGACACTTGGTCTTGGATACCTTAAGGCAAGCTCTGCACAAACGTTACTCACTTTGCATTACCCAGGGGGCGCGTGCAACTTGAAGATAAGTCACGGACGGAGTAACAATGCCCCCGCAACGCTCTATGATCCTATTAGGACCGGAACCTACGGTTTAAAGTGGATTCGAACCACTAAAAATATCCATGGCACCGCCGAGATTTCGAACCCGAAACCTATGGTATCGAGCGCCAGAGCGCTGGCCATTCAGGCCCAAATTTCAAAAAGTGTAAGTAAACATAAACATTTATTGGTGATGCTTTTTCCCCTGAAAAAAAAATAGCCCAATAACCTTGTTATTCATGCGGCAACACTGAACATTAACTTTATAGCTGTCTCTCACTACTTGTGCAGAAATATGTGGATTCTTTGATCCCCAGATACGGGCACTATGTTTATTTACTTGCATTATTTATTTTAAGAACAAATACGATTTAAGTAATTGTTTCCGACATCAATTCTATTTAGATCTGTTATACAAAGAAACAGTTAAAAGTGAACTATCCGATGATATCAAAATTACATTATTACACTCAACGGTTATTTTGTAATAAAGTTTTATAATCAGTTCAAGACTTTGTGCTCACCCTGCACTTTGTCCGGATATTTAAACACTGGTTTAGAGTATGTATAAACATATTGAATATGCACGTGTTTTAGTCATATAAATTTTTATCTAGAGTGATTTATCTTTGGTATTCCCGTTGAAACTATATTGACTCTCGATAATTCTGCACAATTCTGCTTCTGAATGTGTCCGGATTTAACAACACCAACTGTAATGGATAAAATAATTTTTTTTGCGAATGGAAAACTTCTGATTTTTCCCCTGTAAAAACTTTTTGTTTTTATTTAGTACTTTTATAAAAAAAAATAATTAATAAAACTTAAATTTCTTCTTCTTCTTCTTCTTCGTTGGCGCAACAGCCTCTTGGTGAGCCAAGGCTGTCTGCCTACTGGCAGATTTCAAGACATGAGATGTTTTCTTTTTACTGGGTAAGGTTGTCAGTCCTACGCTCTACAGTCATATTAGACCGGGACCTACGGTTTAAATTGGATTCGAACCACCACAAACATTCATGACACCGCCGGGACTCGAACCCGAAATCTGTGACACCGAGCGCCAGAAAAACTTTAACTCAGAGAGCTAAAAGTATTTACACATTTCCTAGCTAAATTTTCTAATATTTAAAAACTGGTCGAATTTTCTCAACAACAAATATATATATTTTTCTTAGCTTGTATTTATTATCAAGTAAAATATTAAACTTTAAAATTAGTGTAATTCAATATATTTCTAATGAAAATTTACAAATTTGTTGTAGTTTAGACTTTTATTGTGACTAGGAGAATTGAAGGAATCTTTCATTTCAAGCATTGCTTAAACTGAATACTTGTGATTAATAAGTATGTGTATATTAATTTTAAAATATAAAAATTTCTTTCAGATGAAGTACTAAAAGAGAAGGAGGAAAAATAGAACCAAGCGTTACCTCTAGGACGAATGAGAAATGAAATGTTGAATTTAATATTCTATTCCTCGAACAGAAGTGCGCTACGGATAAAACTCGAGTTGCATACTAACCCCAGAAAATTTGACTGTGGGGCTATTCTTCAACAAATAGATGGCACTACATATGAATAAAAATACTCTCTCCAGAATAAAAAGGCCCAGAAACTTCTAGAAGCTGAAAAAGCTCACGTTTTCTAGAAACTTTACTACTACCCAACTCGACTGGTTTGAAAGATGGTTCAAGTTAAGACACCCATTTTTTCTCCCTAGAAAGACAATCGAGTAAAATCTAATGATTGTTATAAACTGAAGAATGTGGGGGTTCAAACTTAACATCTATTACCAAAATTCTCCCATATATTTAAATGATCTATTTTTTTGGCATACACCATTTAATGGTTTTATTACATTAAAAATTAATATTTTATTATAATTATCATATTATTAATATTTTATTATAATTCATAATAATTATCAATTATAACTTATCTATTTCACATTCTCTTTATACATAACATATAGCTTTTTTTTTTTATGTTATGGAAGAACATCTGTTCTCTTTCTCTAAAATTGATAACTCTAATTTAAAAAATGCCTTACTTTTAGACAAAAATTTAAAAAGATACATGAATTCATATTTCATATATTGGAACAAAACAAGTTCTACATTTTCTGATATATTGCAGAATGGGCACTAATGAAATGAAATTAGACCAAATCTATAGGTCTAAGATGAGTTTATGAGTATGTGAGTTTATATACGTTTTTGAGTATGTTTTGTGCGAAATGTAGAATATCATTCTTTCGATTTGTGGGAAGAAGTCGATGACAGCTATTAAAAAGAAGGTTTACACAAAGGTTTAAAGATTTACACAACGCTACAGAAGGTTTAAAGCTATTTAAATGAAAACATTTCTGAGCGTATTATTCATATCCACCGATCTGTTGTTTTTAGAGTGCCTTCCGTTTTTATTGAAATATAAGATCTTCCGGAGATATCCAATAAAAAATTAGTCTCTGGTGCTGATTTTACTAGAGAATCAGTTCTCTGGGCTGCCAACATGCCCAGGAGTCCAGATGAACTCAGTTGTTAAAATGCTGTTTAAGATGGTTTGAATTTGACTTCCGAGATCGTTTGATGACACGTTGGGTTAAAAAGTTGCAATTTTCTAAAGCTTGAAGAATAAAAGACTGTTCTGTAAGGATGAAATAATTATGAGCTGGGAGAATATGTAGCTGGGAATATATGAAATGGTTAAAATCAGTGCAAGGGCTTCTTCATCTGTGTAAATGCTATTATAAATGGAAATCTAAGTCGAGGAAAATTCTTGCGAAAAGGTATTGATGACAGCTATTAAGTGTTTAAGATGTGTCTTGGCCTGTACGAGGTTAAAATAACTTTATCTATCCAGTGCTCATCTTTATATTGTTCAAAAGTGTTTGGTAACATGATGGGGTAATTGTATGTTTTAAAAAAAGGACAAATCATCCAGTTGTAATGTGATTTTTGAATTCTGATTAAACGGTGATAAATTGGTTATGAAATTGAAAGAACGGATCTTTAAGCTGTACAGATAGTGTGTAAAATTGTTAGAGGAGAAATGGGTTTCAACTTTGAGGATCGATTTCCAGATTAAGATAAATGGAGAGAGGAAAAAGATGAATCGTAAGTTTGTTT